>JAUPTC010001028.1:0-30518 GCA_030762895.1 Sophora flavescens
AAGGATGGGTGTTCTTTTTCGAAAAGCTTGAATGTTTAAAAGTACTTGTTTTATGTGACAATATAGTTTTAGTGATTTCTAGAATGCAGAGAAAAACCGCTTTTCGAACTATGTGTTTAGTGAAAAATTTTCAATATTTCTGAATCTCTATTGGGGATTTTCAAGGAAGTTAAAAGTGTTTCAAAAGCGTTTTATAAAGGATTTTCCAAGAAAGGTTTTCTCCCGAATGATTTAGAAACTTTAGAATAGGGAGCATAGGTTATAGAACTTTCATTTAACCATTTATCAAATGAAAGATAAGTACTAAAGAATAGGAATCGACGTGAGGCGTCACTATAGTTTTCCATGCTTAACCGTGATCTTGGTCAGTGTGAATTCCGAGAGCGTAAAGTCATGCGCCAATGTTTATGGACTTGAGTCGATTGGCGGAATTAGGAGGACGGTTCGTTCCGATTTCCGTTATTTATGTGAAAATATCCATAACATGATAAGTAAAACATGACTAAAAGTATATTGATTTCATTACCACGAACCTTGGATTGCGGCACGGTGCAGGTGTTGGGATTAGTATTCAGTTGTGTGTCCTATGTTTCTACGTTTTCAAGTGATGGGGAAATAATGTTAAGTCATTGTTTCAGCCTTGGCGGTGGAAATATTTACATGAAAAAAGCTAAAAGGAAAGTTTTTATTTTCCATTCATAATTCCAGCAGCGGGTACCTTTATTAATTAAGACACCCATGTAGGGTATCCAGAGTCGATCGCGTTAGCTAATTTATTTAGTTGGGCATGTGGCGTTGTCGACTAAGAGGCCTGGTGCATCGGGATGCGGTGGCCGCCCGGTGGTGGAAGCTTGACCAACTCTATCTTCTCCAGTGATAACATGGTGTTGTGATCTCTGTAGAGATTAGGATAGAGCCTGATATTGATGTCATGCATTTTGGAAAACCGATTGTCACGGGCTTGAGGACCCTTGATATAACATTGTTATATTATGATGATTATGCATGCTTTAACTGTTGTTACGATTTTGTATTTGCATGTATCATGTATATGGTTGTTGTGGGATATATCTTATGGCTGGTATCTCACTCGCGTATCTGTATGTTACTGTATTTTCCTCGTACGGGTATGCGTATACTTTAGATGGACCCTCTTGTCCCTCTTGCACTGAGGTCACACGGACAGAGACTTTTAACGAGGCAGGATTGAGAGGTGGAGGATGGACACGAATGCGACTACGACGACGTACAGGGGCGATCACTACTACGAAGTTAAATATACATGGAGAGCTGTTAGGAGGATCCACTTCGGTGGAATCAGAACGTGATTCTTCCACCGTCATGGTTGTACAACACGCGCTACGAGAAGCCGGTTCTACTTCCACTCACGTTGAGCTCCGCGAGCCAAAGAGGAGGAACGATGGAGGAAGATCCTGAAGAAGATCCCGAAGAGGATCACGAGGAGGAGCCTCGTGAGTGGGTAGACGACTGTGGGATGAGGAGCTCGAGGCGGGTTATCACCCTTTGGATATTGAGGAGGAGGATGTCCCGTTGGATGACGGAGAGAGAGGTTATTGACCCGGAGCCGAGACCTCTTCTTGTGGGAGCGTTTGTGCCCCTCCCAGTGTCGTAGGCGTTGGTAGTGGTTGGAGGCTTTGTTTTGAAGGGTCCGTTAGTCTTGGCTTTTGAGCTTTTCTTTGAGTTTAGATTCCCGATTCCCATTCCCGGTTGGTGTTTTATTTACCTTATCTTCTCGTTATGTTTTGATTATGTTTTCGTTTTATTGGCCATATTGATTAAGGCCGGTGTAATGTTAAAACCTAAGACCTTTCGAGGCAACATTATATGTATGTATCTCATTGTCGTTTTCAAGTTGTGAGTTTCCTTACCTTTTACTTTTTTCTTAAAGAAAAAAAAATAAAATACCTTTTGGTAACCTTGTGTATGTTGAATAATCTTTTTTCGAAAGCGACCGGCATTTAAACGAGCATTTTTCCCAAAGGGTAACCATGTGATGACCAAGTTAGGGTGTCACATTAGTGGTATCGAGCTAGTCGAGTCTTTGGGAATGTCCAAGGTTAGGTGCATTTGTGTTCTTTGTTGTGTTTTCTCGATTGTGTGTTGTTTGAATTACTTCTTTTGAGGTAATGTGTGGTGAGCAGGTTCTCTCTTTCGGATTGTCATCTGACTGCTTGTGTGATCCAGTCAGATGAATCGAGAGGTGCTCGTGGACGGGACGAGGCAATGGAGGAATGGACTTCGCTGCTCAAGCACCGGCTGATGTGGTCTGCTATAGCTCATCAAACTGCCAATGTTGCTGCACAAAATCAGCAAGAACACTCTGCGAGCGGAACAAGCTACAGAGGGAAGGCATCTTGATGCGTTGAGGACGTCGTAATCCATCTCGGTTCGATGGAGACGTGGATCCGATTAAGGCAGATCTCCCGGATTCAAGAGTTAGAAAAGATTTTCGAGTTGGTACACTCTCTGAAAGAATCCAAGGTGCCCGTATTGACGTTTCAGCTCGTGGGAGACGCAGAGTATTGGTGGAAGGGTACTAAGCAAGCTGCTAGAGGTTGAACATCAAGTGATCACACGGGAGTATTTCGCGGCAAGTTTCCTCGGACAAGTACTTTCCCAGAGTGCCCGAAAGGAGAAAGAACAAGAGTTCTTGAGGCTAAGTCGTAGAGATCCGACGGTGGGGGAGTATGCGGCAAAGTTCGAATTACTTGCCAAATACTCCGCTTCTTCGAACAACCCCAGTGAAGAGTGGAAGTGCGAGCAGTTCGAAGCCGGTTTACGCTTTGAAATCAAGGAATCTGTGCTGCCCTGGAAATTCGGAGTTTCCAAGCATTAGTGGAGAAGTCTTGGGAAGATTGAGTTGATGCGAAGAGGAAGGGATAGAGAAAGCACAAGTGGACCAATGTAAGGGTCAGAATCAAGGACATAATTTCAAATGGAAGCAGTAACCGGAGGAAGCCATACCATCAAGCACCTAGCTACAATAACAATCATAAGCAACAAGCTCGTTCCAGTGTGTCGAACTGGAAGTGGAGGCAGGAGAAACAACGATTAAGGCCAAGGGAAGGAGATGTTTCCGATGTGGGGATCCGAATCACTTCGAATGATTGCCCAAAGAAGGACTACAAGTGCAACAATCGTGGACCGTATTGGGCATTTGGCAAAGGAGTGCCAAGCATCGAAGAGGGAGCAGACATTCAACCTCACTAGAGCAAGCAAGCCAACCCAAGGGGGAAGAGTTTACACGATGAGTGGTGCGAGGCATCGAACTCCGGTGATCTCGTGCAAGGTGAGTGTGACATTGATGGTAATCTCTTAATTGTATTGTTTGATTCTGGTGCAACCCATTCATTTATTTGGATGGATCGTGTGAAAAACGTTGAACTTGGCTGTTTCTTCCTTATCTTATAATCGATTGTTTCTACCCCAATTGCTAAACTCGTGATCGTAATTCTGTTTGCTTAAAATGTCCTATCATTGTTCAGAATAGACATTTCCTTGTGGATTTGATCTGTTTGCCCATAGTACAACTAGATGTGATCTTAGGCATGCATTAGTTATCTTCCAACCATGTCCTAATAGACTGTGCTCAGAAAACCTTAGTCTTTAGGGATGAGATTTCTGGATTATTATCTGCTAGTCAGGTAAGAGTTTCTTTGAATGAAGGGGCTCAATTCTTGAGAGTCACGCCAACAACGGGGATTGGCAGGGTAATAAAATCCAGGAAGCTCACTCCCAAATTCATTGGACCCTACCAAATTCTTCATCGCGTAGGTCCAGTAGCCTATAAAATATCTTTACCACCTTTTCTTTCCAACATCCATGATGTCTTTCATGTTTCTCAGTTGAGAAAATATATTCCTGATCCATCACACGTCATAAAACCCGATAATGTACAATTGAAAGAGAATCCGCCTTCATAACATCACCAGTGAATTGCGGATAAGATGCGAGGTGTCTTCGTGAGGTAAACAAATTCCTCTAGTCAAAGTTATCCTGGAATGAAACATCCGGAGAAGCTCACGTTGGGAAGCCCGAGGACAAGATGAAGATGCATACACTGAGTTATTTCAAGGTACGTAATCTCGAGGGACGAGATTCTTTTTAGAGGGGTGGAGTTGTAACACACTGTTTTTGGTGTGCTTAATTATTAGTAAATGCATGCTTTAATGTATTTAATTGTGATAAAATCCAGAGGATGATTTTATTTTAAATAAAATCATTTTCTTGTGTTATTTTACCGTATGAAGTCACGTAAAATTTTCGGTATAAAATTCGCGGACGAAAGCCGGTCCGGGTTTTCAAAGCCAATACGAGTTCTTGAGCTAGAGACCTAATATTGACTCGTGAACGAGACGATTGGGGTTTTTTTTTATGTTTTGTGTGGGTTTGGAGTGTTTTGAGAAATCTTGTTGGGACGATTTCGAAGTATTACCAGGCGAATCCTCGAAATACGATCGGAAATTCATTTGATGCATGTTGGAGCAGAGCAAAATGGAGTAGATTGACTGATGTGAAGCTATGACAAAGGCATGTCCATGGCCATACCTTCCTTACACCAATCAAGTCAAATCACCATATTTTCTTACACACACCTTACCTACACCATACCTCCTTTCTTCTCAACCAAGTCAAGCTCTTTCTCCCCTCCAATCTGCCCCCAAAACTGACGCCCCTCTCTTTTCCTTCTTCTATTTAAGTTTCAAAGGTGTAACCATTTCACACTTTTGCTTCCTTTCACAAAAACACTTTTTTACAACTATTCATCTTCTTCTTCACACAACTAAAGGTACCATTTTTTACTAAGTTTTTCAAGTTGTGTTCTTCATCAAAGTTGTTCATATTGGTAAGGGTAATGTCCCTATACCATTTGTTTTTCAAGTTTTAGCTTTATTTTCATAGTTGATGTTTTGAGTTCATAATATGCTTTTAAACTTCAAAAATTTCTCAAAATTGTAGAAAACTCGATTGAGGTGAAACCAATTTCCTATATTCTTATTTTTACTTCCTCTACAACATACTAAAATCTTGTGGAAAACAAAAATCTCGAAAACCATTTTCTGTACTGGACAGAATCTATGTCTTTTGTGCCATATGAGTTTTGTTTCATCTTTGCTTGGTTAAGCTTGTGTTTGAGTGTTATTCCAACATGATCATGACCAAGAGCTCCTATGTACATAAGGATGCTAAGTTTAAGTGATTGGAAAAGTTTAGAAACTTTTATGTATTTTCATGAAAAAGTGAAAACTCTAAGTGTTTTGTTATATGTACTTTGAGGTTTTTCCAAAGTGATCATGGATTTGGGCTCCTTGATGTATAAGGATGCTAGATCCAAGAGATTGGAAAGTTTGAAAACCTCTAACCCTCATTTTTACTCAAGGCCGAATGGTAGTGTTTGTGGCCTAGGGTATTTGATTTTTTCATTTTTCCAAAATGATCAAGGTTTTAGGCTCCTTACTAGGTATGGATGCTAACCTAAAGAGATTGGAAAATTTAGAACATCCTAACCAATTTTAGAGGATGAAAACCCCAAACCCTAAGTTGATGACTTAAAGTGGGATTCTTGATTCAAACTTGTTAAACTTTTGGTGTTTAAGAACTCCTAGCACTTAAGGATCATAAATCCATAAGTTGCTTGATTTTTGGAAGCCTTAATCCAAAACCATTGTTGAAAACCGAACCTATGCCTTGTGGCTAGTGTTCTCTGATTAAAATTCTAACCTATGGTTTCATGTGTGTAACCTTAGATTAATTCATGCCGGGACGTTCGTGATCCTTAGTTTTCGTAGTCGAACCCTTATCATCTTTTGAGGTAAGAGGATTTCCGAAAGATATTCAATAACGTATGCATGTGTGTATTTGATTAATTGTTTACTTGACTGTTATTGAAGTTCTTGGATTATCCAAAATGTTATGCTATTATATGAAGTTGAGATTGTATCGTTATATATGTTGAGATGTATAACTGTGATGAACTGTGATATTGGCATTGAACTGTGAATATATATATGTGTACATACTGCTGTTGTTGTTTGAAGTTTGCTAAGGCGGACGTGTGTCGTGTTTCAATCATTAATAAGGATTAAAAACCTTAATAAGCTTTGAAGATGAAAGGATGTGGTGTTCTTTTCCAAAAGCTTGAATGTTTAAATGTACTTGTTTTATGTGACAATATAGTTTTAGTGATTTCTAGAATGCAAGAGAAACACCCTTTTCGAACTATGTGTTTTAAGTGAAAACTTTTGAAAATATTTTACAATATCCTATTGGGGATTTTCAAAGTTAAAAGTGTTTCAAAAACGTTTTATAAAGGATTTTCAAAAGAAAAGGTTTTCTCCCAAATGATTTAGAAACTTTCCGATAGCGGCATGGGTTATCGAGGCTTTGATTTCGAAAACTGTTTCGTCAAATGAAAGATAAGTACTAAAAGAATAGGAATCTAGACGTGAGACCGCCTCTAGTTTTCCATGCTTAGCACGTGATCTTGGATCGGTGTTAACGGGGACAGAAAGTCCTATTCGTAATGTTATGGACTTCAAGTCCAACACGGAATCGAGGACAGTTCATTCTAATTTCCGTTGTTGTGGGCTATTGTCCTTAGCATGATAAGTAAAACATGACTAAAAGTATATTGATTTCCATTACCACAAACCTTGATTCGCGCCACGGTCTAGGTGTTGGGATTGAGCATTCGAGTGTGTGTCCCTATGTTTCCACGTTTTCAAGTGATGGGGAAATAATGTTAAGTCATTAGCTTTGAGCCTTGAACAGTGAAATATTTACACAAAGAAAAACCTTAAAAGGAAAGTTTTTATTCATATGCATTTCCCTGGCAGACGTGCCTTTGCTTATTGAGGATACCCACGGGGTATCTCGAGAGTCATCACATTGCTAGCTGTTTCGTTAAGGGCATGTGGCGTTGTCCGACCAAGAGGCCTGGTGCATCGAGGATGCGGTGGCAACAGCCCAGAGGGCAGAGCTTGACCAACTCTATCTTCTCCAGGTGATAACACATGGTGTTGTGATCTCACGAGATTAGGATGAGCGATCGATCACTACAAGAATAAGGTTAATTAGCGACGAAATTTTACGCAGGCCTCCAAATCCGTCGCTAATTTTATGTTTGTAGGCAAGCCGTCATAACCAATGGTAGAGGAAATCATCGACTAAGTTCCGCCGATCTGTTAGTAACGTTCCCACCATTTTACGCGAAATGTTGGCACCAATTTTGCGATGGGCATGGCGCGTCACTAATGTGCGACGGATGGTAATTTTCGATGGTCATTCACAATTTGCGATGGAATCGTAATTTGCAATTTGGCCGTCGCTAATATTAAAGGGCCAATCGCTAATTTCGATAAGTAACTCGAACAGTTTTCTTCCTCCTCGGTTGTCATCTTCCGCCAGCGTTTCAATTCACTTCAGCATTCTGAGTTGATAAAAATGGCGAGTTTGTTCACTTCTTATTTACTACTTTGTTCATTTTTCTTTCAAAATATTACACTACCTTATCTCATTTATTCTTTCTAATTTGTTCATCTTCTCTTTCCGATTACAAAAGCGTAAAATACTAAGGATTGTTACTTATGCTTCACATTAGAATTGGATAACTCACAGGAAAAGGTGTGAAATATTATTCATACAACAAGTTTTGACAACTTTTCCGAATATTATTCATACAATATTATTCATACTTTGCTCATTTTCCATTTCAAAATACAAATACCCCCAGGTTCCTGTAAACATTAGCGGTATAACCCCCTTTTTAGGTGGAGGCACAACCTTTAATTGATGTAAATCCATGTACATGTCCATGTTGCATCGAAGGAATTCGTTTCCCTTTTTCACGCTTTCCTTAATGTACTAATCTTTACATCTTGCAATTTTTAGGCGTCTTGTAGATGTATTTGATTTAAAAAAGAATGATGATAGTGAACAAGTATATCTATTGTTTATTTCTTTAGGTGTTTGATTTATATTTGTGGTTAAATGGTCATATTCTTTGATTCCAGTGTATTAACAAAACAAAAATCAATTTCCCCCCTTTTTAGAATTGCATTTTTACTCTTAATTCATAGCCTTTTATATTCTGGTAAATATTAAAGTAGGCAATATAAATATTTGACTAAACCCCCAATTTGGTCCCTGAGAAAAACACTCGGGTCTGAAATAGTCCCTAACCAAAAAAAAACTATCCAGTTGGTCCTTAAGAATGTGTTTCTAAGGAAGATTAGTCCTTTCGTCATATTTTGTAGTGTTTCCATCATGTGTAGTGCATGTTAATAGGGACTAATTTGGCTCACGGTCATGTTTCTTAGGGACTTTACTTGGTATCACTTAAAAATTGTTAGGGACTAATTTGTGACGAGAAGGACTAATCTGTCCTTAAACACATTCTTAAGGACCAACTGGATAGTTTTTTTTGGTTAGGGACTATTTCAGGACCGAGTGTTTTTCGGGGACCAAATTGGGGGTTTAGTCTAAATATTTTTAAGGCTATAAAAATAAAAAATCACGAATGAAAATCAATCGTTTTTTTATGTTGTCTTTTTTTGCAAATATCAAAAGTAAAATAGATAGTTTTGAAGTTAAAAGTTTTTCCACAACTACATGAATGGTGTATGGCGCTAATTTTTTTTTATTCTCGTGCTCAACCTCATTTTCATCAGTCCTCCGTATAAAAAGGTTTTTCAAAATTTTCCTATTTAAATAAATTTGAATGGCAACTCCTCTTTTTATTTTCCTTTTCGTTGTTCTTTTGTAATCCTCTAGCTGCAAAAGACAAGTGAGCAACTTATCTGCTTTCTGCTGGTGCTGCTTGTTTGTGGGGTTATTGTTATGTCTCTCATATATCATATTTTATTTTATTTTATTTTTTTTAATTCTGTTACTTTTGCATTGCCGCTTATAGTATAATTTATGAACATTTCACCTGTATTGATTTTCTGAATTGAGGTAATTCCTTTCTCTTATCACTTGTCTCAACTGTCTCACTATGAGAATGTTAGTCTGTTTTTTATTCACATGCCAATCAATCTGCATTAACGTTCTTCATCTTGTATCCGTCATATATCCCCGAGTCATGAAAGGGTGGTTAATATGAAACTTTATATTTCTCCCATGATCACGATTATATGCTTTTATCTTTGCACTTTTCGGAGGAATGGTCTAATCTAATCCGTCTATTGACATACTGTCTAGTTAGGGAACTCCCATTACCACGTTTGTGACTCTGTGTTAATGTGGTTTTAGAAAAAATTTTATTTTATCATAATCCATTGGCTTTGCAGAATGTAATGATCTATTGGTAAAATTATTGATAATATACTAATACCTTTACGTGCAATTGAAACATCCGCGGAGAGCAGGGGAATCTGTAAGATAGGTTGAATATTTTTATTTATATTTTTATACAATATAATTAAATTAAAGTTAGGCCTGCAATTATGGTGGTAATTTCAAAGATTATACTTTTCGGTTTGAAATGGTCCTCAATCTTCGGTCCAGGGCCACTAACGGTGTCTACATGTCCCCAATTAAGGACATGGTGGTGGGACCCTGACTCGCCATCCCGAGAACCATTTAGGAGTTCATGCTTGATTTCATTTATCCAAGTGAAGTCTTTTCATTTGATTAATAGTTTCTTTTAAGATTGCCCTTAATTTGAGATTTGAATTCAAATCTGTTTACTTCATGCATACCTCTCTCCCCATTGGAATTGTAAACATGAATCTTGTTTAGCTTGTGAAAAGCTCATTCAGGTCCGAACATACAAGTCTCTGTCGCATTATTATACTTCTTTTATTTCGCTTTGTTTTTCTACTACCCTCTTTCACAACACTTTCTTCTATCCTCGCGTCTTGGTCATTTAAAATTTGTTTTGTTGTTTTGTTCTATCAACAACCACTTTGCGAGCAAATGCTACCATTTTGAAAAAGTCACTTTGGTCGAACTTCGAGAAAAGACACTGTTAGGATGAAAAACTTGCCTTTGCATCCACTGTATAAGCCGATTTGCATGTGTATTACTGTGATTTGTCTGAGTTTTGGAACATCATTTGCCTGATATGGGGATAAAAATGACAACTGATTTAGAAATTTATATCCAATAAATATGTTTCATTTTAGTTAGAAGATGGCCCTATGTAATGGGTTTTCATATCCATGTTTTAACGAGGTCAAGGATAATTGTTACCAGAGATATACAATATATTGACTCTTGATGGGAAATTCCTGTTGTGCTTTCTCTGCGTGATTGTTTTGCTCAATAGATCAACATTCTTTTCCTACTTGGCAGGTTTGTAGTTTTCGGATATGTAATAAAAATGTAAATAAAAAAAAATTGTGTCTTTTGTAATAGCCATGAAGCGGTGCAGGTGCAAAATCTATAAGCTTCTAAAAAGTTGCTCTAAGGCTACTCGAAGTTATATATTATAAAGCCTATCCATTTATGCCTTGAAGTTATATTGCCCACAAATTTAGAGCATGTGAAATGGTTTCATAGTATTAGTCCTCAATTTATTAAGTCCAATGGTTTCATAGTATAAGTCATCAATTTATTAAGTCCATTCATAGAGCCTTACATTGTGGTGTAAGTGATAGGGTGACTGACTATTCATCGTGTTCTATTAAACTGCTCAAAATGCAATTGAGAAGGAGTTGTTAGCCGACAAGAAAATTTCCAAGACCAAATTCTCTTTTGTTTAAGTCATAAATAACCTTTCCTTTGTATGTATGTTTCTACCATGCAGTTATGTAGTCATGTTTTATGTGCTTCTTCCACCATATTTAGTCCGTATGTGATTTAGGTGATGTGTTTTTATTTTGTCAATGAAACGAGTCTCGTGTAGTTTTTGTGAACCCAGAAAATGTTAAAATGTGACATCTTTATGTTTCAAGTGTTGTTGTTATACATTTAAAATTTGAAATGTGCAGATTCTCATGGACAAGTTTTTCAGCTGACATGAATTTGGTAGTGGTAGGTGCTCCGCAATGCATTCTTTAATTAACTTGATGCATTGATCATTCTCATCTCCCAAACTTTTTGAAATATGAGCCAAGTTTGTATTCATGGTTTCTCGCGATTTCATATTTTGAAGAGAATCACTTGTCCAGAAAAATGGTGTTTTGATTGAAACAACTGTGTTTTGGAACATTGTTTAGTGTAGGGAAATGTAAGTGATGTCTTGTGTTTGAAAACTAAATATAAGAACCATTTCTTTTGGCAAAGACAAGAAGCGAATATGCTTTTGCCAAAATCTAATTTTTCTATGTTTTCCAGAATCCGAATCTGATTGTGTAATGGCCAAAATATTTATAACACCCAATTACAGGAGGAATCACTTTTGGTTGTCTAGATGTGATTCTTGGATTCCAAGAAGCAACCCCTAGAAAACCTAGGAGGTTGGTGAAATCACTTTTTGAGTGTATTAAATTTACAGGAAGAATCTTTGTTGGTTGTCAATGTAGGCTTCTAGGGTTCCAAGAAGCAATCCCCAGGTTGATGAAATCAGTTTTTGAGTGTATTGTAAAATGATTTGAACTTCTCAGTCTCGCTATGTTATGTCCATATATGATTTCCCTGTTGAGTACTGTCTAGCTTTTAAGTTCTTTTTATATATAGATTCTTACAGCTTTATATTTATGATTATATTCAATTTTATGTTGGGCAGGTTCTTGATTTGTGAAAGTTATATACATTTCTAGTTGTGCTAGTGTTGCTCTCATTCTAATTGGTAAGTGATTTTAATTACTTTTTCCTTGTGGTTTAATGTAGTCTATTAAGTGGTTAGTATTGATGCTGTCTTTGCTCTTTAAAAATGAACTATTATGTAACATTAACAAATAAGATAAATGAGGATAAACATGATCATGATAAGAATATTACACAATCAACTATGCATGTAACCTGACAATTTTTTTATGCTTGTGCTATCGTTTATAAACTACACCATGTGCTTTGTTTTTCCTTATTCACTATATGGTTAGTAGCTTGCAATAAACTATGTGATTTACCTATAAAATATATAATTGATAAATTATATAGACAATGACTATCCTATTTGGTTTATTTTTCTTTCATTGCTATCAAACCATTGCTCTGATTTAATGGCAATTCAAGTGTATGTTGTATTTTTTTTTTTTATGATAAATAATGTGTGAATGTGATGCTCTCTTGAATATAACCGTTGAATTTAATTTTTGAAGAGGATACTTCCTCTATTTGGAATTTCATTATAGTTATCTTTTTTTGGCGCAAATGCGAGAGGATGGAATTTGTTCCTTTGAATCGTACTTGGATGTATGATAGGGTTTATCCGCGTGCAGGGGATTAAAACAATCTTTCTTAGATGGTGTTGAAGAATTTATTACCAAGGCAAGTCGACAAGATACTTATAACAATGGGGGGTTGATTAGATGTCCTTGTGTGAAGTGTGACTGTAGGAATTAAGAATGTAGACGATGTGAGGGTCGACCTGTATAAAGTTGGGTTTAGGCCTAATTACTGGATTTGGACAAATCATGGAGAAGAAATGCCGCAATTTGATTTTGGCATTGACGAGTGCACTGCAGTGGTTCAAGTAGTGGTGCGGAAAGTCTGGATATGGAGATCATATTGTTTCCATGGAGGAGATGGTGTGTGACGCTCTTATGATGTCCGGTCGTTTGAGTCCAATAATACATAAGAGCCTCCTAATACAGATGCACAAAAATTTTATAATCTCCTAATGAGAGGCAAATAAGCCTTTGTGGGAAGAGGTCCCCCGACTCGGCGTTATCGATGTGTGTTCTCTTGTTGTCTGCCAAGTCCAATTGGAGCATACCCGAAGTTAGGCTTGGATTTCATTGCCAAAATGGTTTTGGCGGGACGCCTTTCAAAGGAGGATTACCCAAGAATTATTATGATGCGAAGAGGTTAATGTCAAGTTAGGATTGGAGTCCAAGAGGATTGATTGTTGCGGAATGGGTGCATGCTCTTTTACGATAATGAATTCGACAAAAATGATGGCGCATTGGTTGAGTGCAGGTTTTGTCACGCACCAAGGTATCGTCAGCGCAACGCAAGTAGAAGTAATCTAAAACCAGTTCGGTAAAAGTCGATGTTCTACTTGTCAATCATTCCTAGATTACAGAGGATGTTTGCATCGATGCGGCTGCGCAGGAAAAATGACATGGCACCATGAGAATAGAAGGACGGCAGGAGTGTTACGCCATCCTTCTGATGGTGAAGCATGGAAGCACTTTGAGCGGGTCATCCGGATTTTGCCGTTGATCCTAGTAATGTCCGACTTGGGTTATGCTCGGATGGCTTTACCCCATATATCCAAGCCTCGGCATCACCTTATTCATGTTGTCCCGTTGTTGTTACCCCTTACAATCTTCCTCCCGAAATGTGTATGTCAAAGCCATATATGTTCTTGACTTGCCTGATTCCGGGTCCATCTAATCCAAAGGCAAGCATTGATGTATACTTGCAACCTTTGATTGATGATTTGAAGAGGTTGTGGAATGGTGTTATGACGTACGATATTTCTCGAAAACAAAATTTTAAAATGAAGGCAGCGTTGATGTGGACAATTAATGACTTCCCTGCGTATGGCATGTTGTCTGGTTGGGGGACGCGTGGGAAGCTTGCATGCCCTCATTGTATGGAGCATACAAAGGCATTTACCTTAAAATACGGGGGGAAGTCGTCCTGGTTTGATTCCCATCGCAGGTTCTTACCGAACGATCATCAATTTAGAAGGAATAAGAATGCCTTCAACAAGGGGGTTGTTGAAATGGATGGACTGCCTCCGAGGTTAACACCAGAACAAATTTGGAGTAGAATCAGGGACTTGCCAAAAGTGATCAAGTCGGGGTTTCCAAATTAGATGGTTACGGGCAGTGGCATAATTGGACAAAGAGGAGTATTTTTTTGGGATCTTCCTTATTGGAAATATAATTTATTGAGGCACAATCTTGATGTAATGCACATTGAAAAAAATTTCTTTGACAACATTTTCAACATTGTGATGAACGTGCATGGCAAGACCAAAGACAACGATAAGGCTAGAATGGACTTATAGTTGTACTGCAGGAGACCGGATTTGGAGCTGAGACATCAGGATAATGGGAAGATGTACAAGCCAAAGGCCAATTATACCTTGACTATCCAGGAAGCAAGGTTAGTTTGCCAATGGATAAAGGGGCCTCGAGGATGCCACGATGGTTATTCTTCTAACTTGGCAAGATGTGCTGATGTTATAAAAGGCAAGTTGCATGGGATGAAAAACCATGATTGTCATGTGTTTATGGAGTGCTTACTTCCTATCGCCTTCAGTTCGTTTCCCCCCCATGTTTTGAATGCCCTTACTGAAATAAGTCAATTCTTCAAGGACTTGTGTTCTGCAACTTTAAGGGAAGACGATTTGACCAGGATGGAACAAAACATTCCACTCATTTTGTGCAAGCTGGAGAGAATATTCCCCCCTGGCTTCTTTGATTCAATGGAGCATCTTCCGATTCATCTTGCATATGAAGCCAGACTTGGTGGTCCAGTTCAATATAGGTGGATGTATCCATTTGAAAGGTAATTTAAGTATCACAGTTATTGATCCTCTTTCATGCATATTAGTTAATTAATAATAACCTCGTCATTTTTTAATAGATTCATGGGCGAGTCAAAACGATCGGTGAAAAATAAGGCTAGGGTTGAAGGTTCGATATGTGCGTCTTACTTACACCGTGAGACAATTCATTTCTGCTCTCATTATTTCAAACACATGGTTTTGTCTCCAACAACTAGAAGCAACGTAACGGAAAATGAAAGTGGAAGACTACCTGGAACCTTATCAATTTTTTGTCTTCCCGGTCGTCATTCCGGAAAGGAGTTGACACATTATTTAATGGAGGCAGAGTGGAACTCAGCTCATGTTCATGTATTGATCAATTGCGCCAAGGTTAAACCATACCATGAGTAAGTATGAGCTTATAATTTTTATTCCTTCGATAGCATATGTCAATTTTCATTGATGTTATCCATATATGTTCAGTTCATTCTTGTCTTCTCGTGATGCATCTGCTCGTACTCATGAAGATTTTCCAAAATGGTTTAAGCAACAAGTAAGTATCTCCCCATTTATCATTCTGTTATTCACTATAATGTATGCGGATAAAAACATATGTCGTTAAACTTTGTGAATAGGTTTACAATGAGGCACCTACTGTCATTAATCAACATTTACGAAACTTGGCTGACAGTCCTCTGACACAAGTCAAAGAATGGCACACATACTTCGTGAATGGGTACAAATTTCATACTCAATCATGGACAGAAGACAAAACAACAATAAATAGTGATGTTTACGTAAAGGGTGAGCCAGGCGGAGTTGCAGATGACATTTATGGTGTCATACAACACATATATGAGTTGTCATATCGTTATTTAGACTACCCTAAGAGAATAGTGTTGTTTTATTGTAATTGGTTCGATCCATCTAGTAGAGGCACTAATTTGAATAAAAAATATAATATTGTGGACATCCAAATGAGTAGAAGATATCATATGTTTGATCCGTTTATCATGGCACATAATGTGAGACAAGTATATTACGTTCCTTATCCAGCAACTCAAACAGAAAAACGAGGTTGGTGTGTTGCAATCAAGACAAAACCAAGGGGTCGCATTGAAATAGATGTTTCAGAGTTGGATGAGCCATATCAAACGGATGAAATGTCACATGCAAATGAGGTCATTGAAGTAGAACCAATCTCATGTTTACAAGACACACAAGTTGTAGGGGAAGAAGTGGATACCTCCAGCTTGACATCAAATCAAGTCATTCCGGATAAAGATGTTGAAGAAGCAGAATCAACAGAGGATGAAGAAGATGAAGATGGCTATGAATATGACACTGGCTCAAATTCTGAATAACAATTACTTTATTTATTTTAGTGATGTATTTTGTATTAGGTAGTATTGTCATTGTCATAACTTTAAGTTCATTATGATTAGCATCATTTTCCATTATTTACAAATGTGTGTTTGTGCTTACTTTAAGTTAATTATTATCACCATCATTTTCCATTATTTACAAATGTGTGTTTGTGCTTACTTTAAGTTAATTATTATCACCATCAATTTCCATTATTTGCAAATTTGTGTTTTGGTTACTTTTAATTAATTATTATTAGCATCATTTTTCACTATAGACATGGTGATGGTAAGGAAAAGGGTAAGGCACCTCTTTGGAGGGGCACGTCGTCGTGGTCGACCTCGCTTTGTGACATGGACAGTCGATGACGGATTCGTGTCCCTCCCATCTACATCTCATTACACTACGCCCACCACCCACACCCATGCCTCCACATGATATGGCACCGCACCCCCACTGTTGCTCCTACACCATGTCCATCGCCCATACCCGTGCCTACACATGTTCTGACACCTCCCTACCGACCTGTTGCTCCAGCCACTCAGTTCATGGACACCTCCATTGGGATCACGATGATGCCCACCCCAAGGATTCCGACTCAGACCCATACAGACAATTCCAGACAACCAGATGCATCAGGGGTAGATTTACCCATGGACGGTGATCATCAGTCTCATGGTGACGACGAGGAGACTTATGGATATTCCTCGCCTATATCATTAGATGATGAGGAGATCGAGGTTATGTCAAATGGCCGAGTTATTGTTACCCCGACCGGTAAAGGGTAAGAAAGATCTCAAATATTGTTATTTTATTGTTGAGTGCAGATTTTATATGTATGTGTATTGATTGTTCTCATGTTCTATTGATAAGGTTCCTTCCGTCGAGAAAATCTGCAGAGGCCGTCACGTATGCAGTTACATCTCAGTTTGATCGGGCCTGGAAGCATTGGAGTGAGCTTGAGGATCAGGATTGGGATCGATTCTTTGCGGCTTTTAAGGTATTTTGTACTTTTGAATTTACTTCCATTTTTTAGTTACTTTTAATGTTTCTTTAGTTTATTATTATCCTAAAAAAATTATATTCTCCTTATTTACAGGAGAAGGCTGCTTGGAGAGTAGAGCATTCCGCTGATGTAGAGATAATTTTTCATCAAAAGCGAGCAAACGCCTCTCAGGAGTTGTTGACTAGATATCGAAAAAAGGGACAACGTCCAAAATGGTGTTTCCCACCCATTTGGGAGGAGCTATGTGCTTCTTGGGCTACACCTGAATTTAAGAAAAAATCCCCAGGCAAAGCTCAACGGGGCCTCGGAAAAGGGTGGGAGCACGCACACACCGGCGGCATCGTGTCGGGAGCATGCTCGACGCCTTGTAAGTTCCAACATCATATTTTGTTAATTCATTAGATGTCCGGCTATTAAGGTAGTGTAACTTCAAATATGAACAAGTTTTTTTTGGTGCAGGCTAGGGAGCTTGGCCGTAGCGTCAAGCGGTTGAGCTTCATGCCCGAACTCATACATACTAGGAAGGGTACTGGCCGAGTATGTAGATGAGCGTTCTAGACGCACTCGGGTGATTTACATGTCTCTTTGTTGGAAATTATTTTTATTTTATATTTAATAATTATGGTCATTTTGTATGATTATGTGTATCAATTTTAATGACGGGAGGACTATCGTGATAAGTTATCTCGGGTTCGGTCTCGGGCAGCCTCATCTTCCCCTTCTTCCACCACACTTGACCCAGAGGTGGAAGCCCGGTGGAGTTGCGAGGCATGGGTCGAGGTTGTTTGGCGGTAAGAACAAGGGTCGCATATACGGTATGGGAGACCTGCCAGCAGTAACTATCGACGCGGGTGCTCCAAAGCATCTTCACTCAGCAGAGTCGAGCATCGTCCGAAGACTAGGCCCCCTTGATCTCATGAGTCTGCAGAGATGGTCAAGATGCGACAAAAGCGGCAGCTCGAGGATGAGATCAATCGGCACTGCTTACTCAACAAACACGAGAAGATGGAGCGAGATAGAGATGATGGCGGCTACAGAGAGAGAGCTCATGTTGCGTTTAGGAACCAGCACCCCTCGGCCCACAATGCGGCAGAGACCAACACCTTCACGGTACCCCTCGGCCCACGACCACCACCATCCCATCCCATCCCCGAGGGTCATCAAAGAAACCCGATGTGAGGATGATCAATCCTTTATAGATTTGTTAATGCGGGGCTATAGAGAGGGTTATTAGTTTCTTTGATATTATATTTTATTTTGTATGATGTAGGCACTCTGTCAAAACAATTTGCTCTTATTATGAATTTTATTTATTGTTTAAAATTATTATTCATTTATCATAATATAGTCTAAATTCTAATTAATGTACAAAATAACTAATGTTTATATTAATTTTGAATTTTATATTAAATATTAAATAATTAATTAAAAATACTTCATATTTTAAATAATTAATTAATAAAAAATTAATTAAATTATTTAGTTTTATAAAAATGTGTTGCAATTTGCGACGGCTATTCCGTCGCTAATTTACGTTGATTTGCGACGGTTAGGCCGTCGCTAATTTGTATAATTTGCGATGGTTATGCCGTCACTAATTTCTCATAATTTGCGACGGCCAAGCCGTCGCAAATCAACATAAGTTAGCGACGGAATAAGCCGTCACTAATTAGCGACGGTCATTTAAAAAAGCGTCGAAAAACTTTTTGCGGCGACCCAACATGTGACGGATATATGGCGTCGCAAATCCGTCGAAAACATGTGTTTTGCGACGGATTTAAGCTTTTGTGACGGCCTTTGGCCCTCGCTAAATTCATTTTTTCTTGTAGTGGATATTGAAGTGTCATGCACATTTTAAACCCGATTGTACAGGCTTGAGGCCCATTGATATAACACTGTTATATTATGATGATTATGCATGCTTTAACTGTTGATCTGATTTCGTGTTGCATGTATCATGTATATGGTTGTTGTGGGATATATCTTATGACGGTATCTCACTCTTGGATGTCTGTATGTTCTTTTATTTTCCTCGTACCGGGTATGCGTATGCTTTAGATGGACCCTCTTGTCCCTCTTGTACCTGAGGTCACACGGACGAGAGACTTTTGACGAGGCCGACAGGATTGGGAATTGGAGGATGGACGCGAATGCTACTACGGCGACGTACCGAGGGCCAATCACTACTACTGAAGTTAATATACATGGAGAGCCTGTTAGGAGGATCCACTCGGTGGAATCCAGGAACGTGATTCTTCCACCGTCATGGTTGTACCTGAACACGCTACAGGAAGCCGATCTACTTCACTCTCACGTTGAGCCTACCGAGCCAGAAGAGGAGGAACCGATGGAGGAAGATCCTGAAGAAGATCCCGAAGAGGATCCTGAGGAGGAGCCTCATGAGCTGGTAGATGACTGGTGGGATGAGGAGCTCGAGGCGGGTTATCACCCTTTGGATATTGAGGAGGAGGATGTCCCGTTGGATGACGGAGGATAGGTGATTGACCCGGAGCCGGAGACTTCTTCTTGTGGGAGAGTTTGTGGCCACTCCGAGTGTCGTAGGCATTGGTAGTGGTTGGAGGCTTTGTTTTGAGTGGTCCGTTAGTCTTGGCTTTTGAGCTTTTCTTTTAAGTTTAGATTCCCAGATTCCCATTCCCAGTTGGTGTTTTATTTACCTTATCTTCTCAGTTATGTTTCAGTTATGTTTTCGTTTCTGTTGGCCATATTGATTAAGGCCGTGGTGTAATGTTAAAACCTAAGACCTTTCGAGGCAACATTATATGTATGTATCTGTTGTCGTTTTCAAGTTGTGAGTTTCTTTACCTTTTACTTCTTTTCTTTAAAGAAAAAAAAATTAAGTACCTTTTTGGTAACCTTGTGTATGTTGAATAATCTTTTTCCGAAAGCGACCAGCATTTAAACGAGCATTTTTCCGCAAAAAGGGTAACCATGTGATGACCAAGTTAGGGTGTCACAAACACAATAGCTCCTGGCAGTTGATCCATCAGGTCAGCTATACATGGTAAAAGGGTACTTATTCTTAATCGTCACTTTGTTAAGTTATCGAAAATACACGCAAAGCCTTGAACCTCTGTCTTTTTTTCTCACTGGAAGAACTGGTGCTCCCCACAGTGAAACACTTGGTCGAATGAACTGTTTGACAAAAGGTCCTCCAGTTGAGTTTTCAATTCAACAAGCTCTGTAGGTGCCATCCTATATGGAGCAATAGAAATTGGTCCAGCTCCTGGTATCAAATCGATGGAGAATTCTATCTATCTTACTGGCGGCAGTTCGGGAACGTCATTAGGAAACACATCCGGAAACTCTCTTACTACAGGCATCATACTCAAATCGATCTCCCTCTCGACGTCTAAGTTAGTTAAAAGCATGTATCCCTGATCTCTTTCTTTCGAAAAAGTTCTTATGTGGTTGGTAGATAAAAATCCAGAAATCTCAGGATTAGGAAAAATTAGAGTCTTATGAGCACAATCTAACATAATATGGATGGAAGATAACCAATCCATGCCTAAAATTACATCTAACTGTATTAAAGGCAGACATATCGGATCAACAAGAAAACGTCTATCCTGAATGATAATAGGACAGTTCAGACATATAGAATTTACAGTAATTGTCTCAGCAGTTGGAGTTGAAACAATCAAGTCATAGGATAAAGAAGAAACATGAAATTTCAGATGTCTCACAGAATCTATCATAATAAAGGAATGCGTTGCACCCAAATCAAAAAGTATAGTTAAGAGATTACCAGCTATGTCGCAACTACCTTGTATGAGATCTTTAGAATCAGAAGCCTCAACACCACTCATGGTGTAAACTCTCCCCTTAGCTGTCGGCTTATTGGTCTTGACGGTATTGACAACTGGTACAGTCGTTGGCATACCACAGTCTCTAGCTAGATGCCCCATTTGACCACGATTGAAACATTTTGGTCCTCTAATGGAACAATTGTTTGCCAAATGACTTGTATCTCCACACTTATAACAATTCCTGATTGGGCCTTGATTTTGATTCCTCGGCCTCCAACACCGATGCAGCTGACTACGGGGCGATATGATTGTTGATTTCAATTGTTCCCCGGTGCTCGATAATAAGGTTTGTTTTGGACCTACTTCCCTTTCTGGTTCTGATATTGATCCTTGGATTTTGATGGTCCTCCCACATTTCCTTTGTTATCTCTCCCCTTCCTCATTTGCTCTATTTTCCTACACTTCTCAACCAGAGCTTGAAAATTCCGAATTTCCAATGGTAGTACAGATTCCTTAATCTCGAATCGTAATCTTGCTTCAAAACACTCACACTTCCAATCTTCATCTGGATTGTTTTGGAAAAGTGGAAGTACTTGGCAAGTGACTCAAACTTGGCCACATACTCTCCTACAGATAAATCCCTCTGATAGAGAATTAAAAATCCCTGCTCCTTTTCTGCTCGAGCGCTCTTTGGAAAATACCTGCTTAAAAACATGTTCTTGAATATCACCCAAGTAACCACCTGATTCTCTGCTTCCAGCAGCTGCCTAGTGCCCCTCCACCAATACTCAACATCCCCTAACAGCAGATGAGTAGCATAAGGCACCTTCACCCCTTCTGGACTATTGATTAACTCAAAGATCTTCTCCGCTTCTTGAATCCATAAGTCAGCCTTTATAGGATCCACATCTCCATGAAATTGTGGAGGATTCTAGCATCTAAAAGCAATAAGACCTCTGCCCTCAATAGCATGTTCCACTCGAAGTTGTTCCTGTAAATTATAGGCAGCCATTGTAGCAGTTTGCTGTGTAATAGCAGTAGCAACATCAGCCATTGCTTGTGTAGCAAAGTCCATACCTTCGTCTTCCTCATAATTTTCCTCAGCCATTAACACGACCACCTCTACGACCTCTTCCACGGCCACGTCCACATCCACGTCCACGTCCACATCCACGTCCACGTCCAAGTGCACCTTCTGGTTCCATAACTGACCAACAAGACACAATCAGTTAAATGGCAACCAGAAAATGAAACTTGAATCTACTAACTATCACACATTACTTCTAAGAAGTAATTTAAACAATTTCTTTTAGAGATCACACAATATCAACACAACAGACCTATTCCCAAAGATTTCCAGAAAGACTCGACCAGCTCTGATACCACTAATGCGACACCCCAATCCCAAGGTATCACATTTACGTAATATGTTGCAAAATCAAACATAACGAAAATATTAATTTGCTGGTTTCCTTCGGAAAACAAAATAAATTTACTAATTTCTGATGCTTGTCAAAATAGTGATAAATTTTTTTCCTTTTTCTTTAAGGTACACATACCCAAACACCAGTAACATAATATACATCACTATATATTACACATATGCATCAAGGTTTTACAGAAGACCTTTTTCCAACCAGGTCACCATCTACTATCACACATATATTACAACAAAATGAAAACATCCTAATTATGTCATAGTGGGAGTCTGAAAGACACGACTCAAAAAGATGGCTCTCAGTAGCCACTAAGTTAGACTATCTAAAATCCCACTCTACCCATAAAGACTACATCCTGCAGCTAGTCATCACTACAGAAACCCATTGGCGAGTCCAGTATAAACTCCCCCACCTCCAGGAGGTGTATCTGGAGAGGATACATCAGCCCCCTTCCCAACATCCTGGACTACTCCATTATCCAGAGGAACATAGTCCGGATCAACCATCGGATCCTCCTCAGGATCCTCCTCCATCTCCACCTGTGCATCATCCGGAATCAAAACGATAGGCCCAGGAGGTGACTCCGGGGCTACCTGCTATAACGGCTGAACATACGGAGGTGATTGATGCTCTAAGTCTCCATGTTGTACCAGATATCGTAGGATCATCCAAATGGGAGGTAGTGAAAGCTCGATCGTTTCCCCTGCTATGAATAAGCTCTTTGTGGTCCGTCTCTCTGATCCTTCGAAGTGTCCTCATCGGACCAGTATAGGTAGCACTCCGAGCCCCTGGGTTGATCACCTAATCGTTCCCTTGATCAGCATTGTGAAACATCAGGGCTCGGACCCCCGAGTAGTTCAGATCCGCTGCGCCCGGATCCATCTGAACGTATATATATATATATATATATATATATATATATATATATATATATATATATATATATATATATATATATATATTCCACATAGTAGAGGAAACAAGAAACATATATGCAAGGGTGAGTTACAAATATATGAGTTTTGATAAGACAGCCCCATGCACGACACACAAACAGCATATACCATATATTCACAACATACAAAAATTATCCAAGCAGTAGAATAATTTTATCCAAAGGGTTTAATACCCGACAGTCATGCATGACACTTCAATATTCAGGCACTATTTTGATACCCATTCTCCGGAGATCCACAACTTTTTTTTTGTTTTGAGCTGATCAAGCTCTGCACATGGCCCATTGTAAAACGAAATAAAACAATGTCCAAGAGAACACATAACACACTGGTAACACTTAGTACACCAAGGTTATTGTTCAAAAATGTAACTCATTGACTCACATAGAACACAATGGTCACTACGATCAATGGAGTTTATTGTCCATAACCTATTGCATCACTCAGAACCTCAATAGTTATCGCATTAAATTTGACACACAGTCCAGTAAAGATACATTGGCTCACTCAGAATCCCAATAATCAAATGGAAACATAGTCCATAATAGATACATTGATGCACTCAGGACTCAATGATCATAACACATGACACGTCTGCCAGCAATGCATGAGAAAAACTTTTATTCTCGTTTCGTTTTCTTTGTCCACTAGTGCAGAAAAGGGATTCTACATCGGAGTTTACACATCGGTTTAGTAGAAACCGATGTGTAAAACGAGGCGGTGGCATTTTTGAAATTAAAACGAAAGTATTACACATCGGTTTAGAGAATAACCGATGTGTAAAACTTTTCCACATCGGTTATTTATAACCAATGTGTAAAATTAAAATAAAAAAAATTAAAACTCGGAATTTTTAATATTCAACATCGGTTCTTTTTGAACCGATGTGTAAAATGGTGAGTAACCACATCGGTTTTTATATAACCGATGTATAAAATTATAAAGAAAAAAAAATAGAAATTTAGATTTTACTTTTACACATCGGTTTTTATTAACCGATGTATAAAATTTAAAAGAAAAAATCAGAATTTAAAAGTTTAATGTTTACACATCGGTTTTGTGATAACCGATGTGTATAAGATGTTTAACACATCGGTTTTCCTAATAACCGATGTGTAATAGTCCCAATTTTTCTATTTCCCTCCTTGTGTTTTGCGCCCTCATTCTTCAGTTTCTGAACGTACCCTAAAACACAACACTCCCTCCCTCTGCTAATGCGCGGCTTGTTCCTGTTCTGCGTTGTCACTGCTTTTCCATCTCTCTCACTGCACTCACATCCGCGAGCTACCCTAGTTTGAAGAGCGCCATTTTTGCTCGTCCCTCCTCCTCCCTCAGGTATGCGTCTCTCTCTCTCTCATTCTCTCTCTTTCTTTCTCTTTCTCTCTCTCGCTCCCTTCTTCACGTCGCCGCTTCTTCCGGTAACTCCCAGGTCCTTTTTCCCTTTTCAATCGTAGACAAAGAAGACCACTGTGACTGCGAGCCTTCATTTTCTGCTTCATAAGAGAACCACTGAGAACGATCATCCGCGAGCTACCCTCGTTTGCGTGAAGAGCGCCATTTTTGCTCGTCCCTCCTCCTCCCTCAGGTATATATTTGTTTCTTGTTTAGAAAAGTTATGAACTTTGACTCGAAATGGTTGGATAATATACTTGCATGTGTTGTTCTGTTGCTCCAAGACTGGATTTTTCCAGTGGTGGTATCACCCGTCACCGCCGGCCCGTCTTTGTCACAGCTGGCCGTGACGGAGTTACGCTATGGAGGTTGCTTCACTGGTTGTTCTGTCACGGCCGTGACCACCATCACGGCAAGGCCGTGATCGGTTCCGCCTGTGAGGGTCTGGGTTGGTTGGCATGTCACGGCGTGATGGCCATCACGGCCAGCCGTGATAGGTTCCCGCCTTGGAGGTTGCTTCACCGTTTGGTCTGCATCACGGCCGTGACCACTATCACGGCTAGGCCGTGATCAGTTCTGCCTGTGAGGGTCTGGTACAACTGACATGTCACGGTCGTGATGGGCATCACGGGATGGCCGTGACTAGTTCTGACTTTTCCATTCTTTCTTTTAAGCTATACTCGATCACGGCCGTGATGGCTTTCAAGGCTAGGCTGTGAAGGGCTCTGTTTGGCTAATTTTCTTCACTTTTCAAGCCCCATCTTCATGCAAGCTACATAAATAGTAAAGCCTTAGTTTCCCGTTTGAGATGCAATACTAATGAGCGTACGTGTACGTGCTTAATGTACCACTCATTGTGTTGGATCTTGAATTGTCCAAAGTTGGACAGTTTGGGAAAAAACTTTTTCTTAATTCAGTTAAAATAGTTATTCATTGGTTCTAATGTTATATACTTGATGAAATTTCGGATTGATACATTTCCTTTCGTTCTCCGGGTGCATACTTTATCGTGGTGGATGTCATCGCGTTCAAGTAGTGTACGTCGGAGACCGCCGGGAAATGCTGCCAAATTTTGTCGAGTATGAGCATGAGAGTTAAGGACTAACTGTTAACCGAATGTTGAAAAAGTTTCTTCTCGAATGGGATAGGGCCATACCCTGTCATAAGAAGTGGTTGATGAATATGTTGGACTAAGTACGAAGGTATTGGTTTAGTCATGGATCGCGGTTGGATGAATGCTAGACGGACAAGTGATGAGTATGAGAATGGAGTGGAAGATTTTCTACAGTTTGCAAAAACAAATGCTCCTGATAGTGGTAACGGAAGGTTTTATTGTCCTTGTGTTAAGCTTTGAATGAGAGACGACTAGAAGCTGAGGAGATACGTGATCATCTTATTTGTGAGGGGATTTGCAAGAGTTATACAACATGGATATGCCATGGTGAATCGTTAGACAGGCCGAGGGTGTCGGATAGAGAGGAAGTTGATGACGTGGAAATGGACGATGGACTAGAGGACATGATCCGTGATGTTGGGCAAGAGTCTTTTCGGCGCGCACATGTGTATGATACTTTGTGCAGTCATGCGCAAGTGGCTTTGTATCCGGGGTGCACTAATTTCACACGGTTGTCAGCGGTGTTAAGATTGTTCAATGTGAAGGCGAGAAATGGGTGGAGCGATAAAAGCTTTACCGAATTGCTTGAGTTGTTGAAAGAAATGCTTCCATAAGGCAACACATTGCCATCTCGAAACTATGAGGCGAAGAAGATATTGTGTCCGATGGGTATGGAGTATAAGAAAATATACGCTTGCCCCAATGATTGCATATTGTACAGGAAAGAGTTTGAAGAGATGCACGAGTGCCCCAGGTGTGGGGTATCACGCTACAAAGTGAAGGATGATGATTCTAGTTGTGATGTGGTCACCAAAGGTCCTCCTGCGAAGGTGTTATGGTATCTTCCCGTGATTCCGCGGTTCAAGCGATTGTTTGCTAATGTAAATGACGCAAAGAACATTAGATGGCATGCAGATGAGAGGAAGTGTGATGGACAGCTTCGCCATCCGGCCGATTCTTTGCAATGGAAGAGAATTGATAGTTTGTTTCCGGATTTCGGCAATGAGCCCAGAAACCTCAGGCTTGGACTTGCTACCGATGGAATGAATCCATATGGAAACTTAAGTAGTATTCATAGTTCATGGCCTGTTCTCCTTGTAATTTACAACTTGTCTCCTTGGTTGTGCATGAAGCGCAAATACATTATGTTATCCTAAACAGCCAGGAAATGATATTGATGTTTATCTGAGTCCCTTGATTGAAGACTTGAGAATGATGTGGGATGAAGGCGTTGATGTGATCGACGGGTATTGCCGTGAGACATTCAGATTGCGTGCCATGTTATTTTGCACCATCAATGACTTTCCAGCATACGGGAACCTGTGTGGGTATAGTGTTAAGGGGCATAAAGCATGTCCAATATGTGAAGAAGGCACATGTTACCATCAACTGCAACATGGAAGGAAGACGGTCTACCTTGGGCATCGGAGATTTCTCCGACGTAATCATCCTTATCGTAGATTGAGGAAAGCTTTCAATGGACTTCCGAGAGAATGAAATTGCTCCGGTGGCCTTACTTGGAGAACAAGTTTATGAAAGGGTGAACAACACTAATGTTATCTATGGGAAGAGACCCAGAAGAAGGCTACGAGAGAAGAAAATATGGAAGAAGAGGTCGATCTTCTTTGATCTTCCATACTTGGTGCAAGCTTAATGTAAGACATTGTATTGATGTGATGCATGTAGAGAAAAATGTGTGTGACAGTTTAATCGAACGCCTTCTCAACATTCAAGGCAAGACAAAGGATGGTGTGAATGCTCGTCCGGATCTAGTTGCGATGGGTATACGAGAGCAGTTAGCTCCACTTAAAGTGGGGGATAAGAAGACTTATTTGCCCAAAGATGTCATACTTTATCAAAAAAAAGAGAAAAGAAGTTTTCGTGAATGTCTACGGGAGTCAAAGTGCCACGGGGTTACTCTTCAAATATCGGAAGACTTGTCTCAATGAAAGATCTCAAATTAGTTGGCTTAAAGTCTCATGATTGTCATGTCTTGATGCAACAACTACTACCGGTGGCCATTCGTGACATATTGCCTAAAAAGTCGGACATGCCATTACTAGGTTATGCTTATTCTTCAATGCTATATGTAGCAAGGTCATTGACACTAAAAATTTGGATGAGTTGGAAAATGAGGCAGCCATTGTATTGTGCCAATTGGAGATGTATTTTCCACCTTCATTTTTTGACATCATGGTTCATTTGATTGTTCATCTAGTGAGGGAGATTAGATTGTGCGGTCCCGTTTATTTAAGGTGGATGTACCCGGTTGAGCGATACATGAAGATCCTGAAAGGATATATGAAAAATTCACACCGTCCCGAAGCATCTATTGTTGAAAGGTATGTTGCAGAAGAAGCTATTGAGTTTTGTACAGACTACATGTCAGAAGTGGAACCTGTAGGGCTTCCGAAGTCTCGTCACGAAGGAAGATATGATGGTAAGGGTACACGAGGTATCACTGTTAAGAGCATGGATCGGGAGGAAGTGCTTCAAGCACATTTGTATATATTGAATAACACTGATGAGGTTGAACCATACATATGTGAGCATAAAAGCATTATCAATGAAACTTACCCTAGAATGAATGAAAAATGGTGTTTGAACAAGCATAACAAGACTTTCTTGAACTGGTTTAAAGAAAAAATTGCAAAGGATGGTACTGCTTCTGCTACATTAAAATGGCTAGCACAGGGGCCTAACTTTGATGTCATATGCTTTGGAGTGGATGCGATATCAATAAGTTTTCCTTCTATACAAAGTCCCAGGATGACAAAAGTACTATGCAAAACAGTGGGGTTATGGTCGTCTTGAGTCCATGCATTTCTCTAGTTCGAAAGATAAAAACCCCTGTTATGGCATCAGTTTCATACTTTGGAATCATTGAAGAGATATGGGAGGTTGATTACACGAAGTTTAGAGTACCTGTTTTTAAATGTCGGTGGGTCGACAAGAACAATGGTGTGCAAACCGATGAGTTAGGATTCAAATTGGTGGACCTTAGTAAGGTAGGTAATAAAGAGGAACCTTTCATCATGGCATCCCAAGCAAAACAAGTGTTTTATATCCGTGATCCTTCTAACAAAAGGTGGTCAGTGGTTCTCGGGGAAAAAACATGTATAACCCGGTAGTGAGGGAAATCACGATTCAACTCTTGATATTTCGATACTCCTTCTTTCTCAACACGAGTGCCTAATTTCAATGAGGAAAATGAAGTGGATGATGTACATGCTACTCGTAATGATCACCAAGAAGGGTTATGGGAGAACTTTACTAATTGACCACAAAGTAAGTTTAGTTTGATATTACCATCAAGTTTGGCATATTATGTGTTTACGTTGATATTTATAAGTTATGTTTATGTACGTTGATCGATATTTATAAGTTATGTTTGATATTTATCCCGACATACTAACAAGTTTTTTTTTTGTTGTGTTTAAACAGGTATACATGGCTGATCATGAGGATATACCTCCTTCATGCAAAGCGGGTCGGAGACCCCGTCTACCAGGTAGAAAGGGTAGGCGTGCCACACGGATGAGGCATTTGACTGCCAACCGTGGGTCAAATCAGAGGATAAGAGTAGATTTTGATGATAACCTCAAACCTATTGGGCCAATGGAAGATCAGTTTACCAGTTTTGTGGCGACCCTTGCTAGGAACAGGCCTAGTATACTCATTGATAGGTGGAGAGATGTACCTGGCGGACGTGAAGGAGAAGATATGGGAGATTATTCGTGTATCTATACTTCTACGTCCTGTGTTTGTCTGTATCTACTTTATTTTTATCTTAATAATATCATACAGTAATTCGTTGATTCTTTTGGTCTTAATGTAGTTGACATTTGACATACCGGATACATACGCTATGAAGAAGCGTTTCCTGAAGTATGCTGGAGAGCGTTGGAGGGGTTTTAAGGCCGACCTAGGCAGATACTATATATTCGGTCCAAAAAGTAAAAAGAACCCACTTGAGGTGTATCCGTTTCTTGACAAGGCGACGTGGGATCGCTTTGTTCAGAGCCGACGTGATCCCAGCTTTCAGGTTAACTTATTTGATTTGTCTCTAAATTTATGTAATTGCATTAATTTCATTTACTTATGTAATTTAATTGTCTTTTATTTATAACAGGAGAAGAGGAAAAAGGGGCAGGAAAACCAAAGCAAGAATGTCTACCCCCATGTCATGTCTCGTGGGGGATATAAAAAGCTTGTTAAGAAAATGGTTGAAGAGGAAAAGAAAGCACGTCAGCAGGCAGCATCTCAGGCGGATCCTAATGCTGAAAATCTTCCAGAGGAAAACGACTTTTCTCATTTATAACTTAAATGACTTTTCTTTTTTCTTTTTTTTAAATCAAAGGGGACCTCATTAAAACCTTAAGGTGCAAAACCCTCCTTAGGGAAAAAACACCAAAAGGAAAACGAGTGCCCAATTTATTGAAAAGAAAGAAAAGTGTACAAAAGAGACTTGGGGGGGGGGGGGGGAATATACCAAACCCAAGACAAGCTAATGAAACCTAAAATTAGGTAGATCATATTTTTTTCTGAAAAAGTCCTCCCTGATAAAATAAGGAAGGGCATCCCACCAAACTAAACCTGTAATGCCTAAACCAAAAGAAGCCAACTTGTCAGCACAGTGGTTTCCTTCTCTGTAGATATGAGAGACTGCAAAATGCATTTGCTTAGTGAGCAAGAAATAGTTGATCCATCTATTTCTGAGGTTCCATGGGACGAGATTGTGGTTCGCAAAAGCAGTCACAACAAGTTTAGAATTGCTTTCCAACCAGAGATTATGCCAGCCTTTCTTGAAAGCAATCTCAATGGCCATCATGGCACCATGCAATTCAGCATGGAGAGAATATTGAGAGCCAAGATTAATAGAGAAACCACCAATAAAGTCAGAGAGG
>JAUPTC010001029.1:0-30491 GCA_030762895.1 Sophora flavescens
ATCAAATAGCAAGTCCTCTTGTAGGAGGGTACCTCGCATACAAAAACAGGCAAAGACCAAGTGGAATCAAAGAAGCAGAGAAAAATAATAACAATTAAATAAAAGAAAATAAAAAAACTAAAAGTCAGCATAACCAAACAGCCGAATTTCCTAAAAATTAGGAAAATTGGTTGTGCCAATCCCCGGCAACGACGCCAAAAACTTGTTGTGACTCCGGCAAGTGTACCGGGTCGTCGCAAGTAATAAAAACACGGTAAGATTCTACCGAGGTCGAGCACAAGGATTGGGTTACCAATTCGACTAAATTGTCAAGAAATCCGATACGTTGGTTAAGCAATAGAAGGTGGTTGAGAGAAAGAGATTGAGATCGCGAATTCAAGAATCGATTCAAATAACACTACGGTGATTAAATTCAGAAATAAAAGCATCTAAGGTTTCGAATTCACCTACCCAATCATGCAAAGTACCCAAGTGATGATATTCTCCTCCCTAAGTTCAATTTTAATGTCAACCGGGACCCCTAAATTCTCCTAAATCCACTTCCGTGCTCATTAGGACGTATTCGATGATTTGAGTTAATTACTTGCTAGGTCTCTTAACCCTAATCTCGAATTCTATTAATTCTTGTTCCCTATAGGTTGCATCGATCTCCTACTCACTCTCGTGCAATACTCGACCGATGTTCCCAGTTCAAGTTCTAAAACGCGAATCGCCGCTAGGCCTCAACACGCTTAACTAGTCGATCACGCTAGCATATAATCGACACAATGAAAACAGAATTGGAAAATGATAATTGAATTAAAGGAGAGAGAGTTACATTACATGAACACTATGCCGCCATGGGTGGCTTCATCGATCCCCTAGACAAGAGGATTAGTTCCTCATGTCCGTAACAACAACGCACGTACAATCGGAATTCATCCTAAGCCTAAGAATTAAGAGAGGAGAAAAGGAGAAGAAACCCCAGAATAAGGATTACAAAAAATCTCTGAAAATTCTGATCCAAAAAGTCCTCCTTTCTGTTCTGATCTGCTCTATTTATAAGGAGGCCACGCGTCACGGCCGTGACGGTCATCACGGCCAGGCCGTGACGGCTTCCCGCTTCGGCGCACTTCGGGATTTGAACATTCGCGACGCGGCGAAGGATGTCTCGCGACGCGAGTCTTCTTGTCACGGCCCGTGATGTCAATCACGGCCAGGCCGTGATGTTCTCTGCCTTGTGTGGATTTTAGGTCACGGCCGTGATATACATCACGGCTAGGCCGTGATGGTCTCTGACTTGTATGGCTTTTAGGTCACGGCCGTGATAGGCATCACGGCTAGGCCGTGATGGTCTCTGTCTCCCCGGATCTTCAAACTCTCGCGGGCGAGATTTCTCATGGGCGAGAATCTCCAGAATGGCAATCTCCACAATTTCTTGACTTTTCTTAATTCTTAGAGCTCACTTATGGACCTGAAAACAACACAAGCAACCACAAGCGTAATTCTATCCAAAATAACCTAAAAACTACACAAAAGACGCAAAACGAGTCAAAGTCCAACTTAGGAACAAAACAAGGCAAATTTGGGCGAAAAACGAGTAAACTCGAATAAATTGGCACGTAAACCCTAGTTCATCTAGTCATAAAACTAGATAAGCCAGAGGCTTATCACTTACCTGAGGGATTTTCTCTATAACCATTTGCTTTTAGTGTGGCTTATATGATTTATATGTGGTTTGTGATTAATTGTTTATGTTGTTTATGATGTGTTGATTTTCTGTGTATCGGTGATTGATCTGCTCTGAATTATCTGCAGTCGTATATGATATTGTTATGATGCATGATCTGCCTGGGGATATAATTATGATGATGTTGATGATGTTGTTGAATGTTGAATGTTGTTTGAGAGGCCTGACAGTGGTCAGTGCACAACCGATTAATGAGATAAAAGATTTAATAAGCTGTGAAAGTTATATTCAACGTTTTATGGGGAATGTTGGAATATAATAGTAGAGGAAAATATGATTTTTGAAAAATAATGAGTTTTGAGAAAGATTATTATTTTAATGATTTATTAGTGTAAAAGAAGTTTATGAGTCACGATGAGAGAGTAACCGTGAAATTTTTTTTAGTACTGCTAATTTTTACACAAGAAATTCCGAGATATTATAAAAAGTGATTTTGTGATATTAATATTTGAAAAGACTTTATTTATTATATAAGAAAATTATTTTAGAAGAAATGTCAAAGTTTGACTTAAAGACGTTTTCTTTGAAAATGTTAAACGACGGCAAGGTCGAAATTATTTACGGTAAGAGTTTAAAAAAATAGCAGTACTTATGTTGAAAAGAGATTAAATTTGAATTGATTTATTAGAGTTGAAGTTTCAATTAAAAAGAAGTTGTTGATGATTTGATGTTATTTTGAAAAAAAAAATGTGTCCAAAGGAAATGTGGATTTTCTATGAATTGACGTTTTATAAACGAATTTCAAGTAGAAAGAATTTTCGGTAAATGAGTTTACTTAATGATGTAAAAGAGATGAAAGAGGTAAAACGAAGTAACAGATGTAAAACGATGAAAAAGATGTAGAAAGATGTAAAAGATGTAAAAGATGTAAAACGATGCAAAAGATATAAAACGATGTAAAAGATGTAATATGATGTAAAAGATGTAAGGCGATGTAAAAGATGAAAAAGATGTAATATGATGTAAAAGATGTAAAACAATGTAAAAGATGTGAAAGATGATGTGAAAGATGTAAAACGACGTGAAAGATGTAAACGATGTAAAAGATGTAAAACGATGTGAAAGATGTAAAACGCTGTAATACGATGTGAAAGATGTAAAATGATGTAAGACAAAGATATAGAACTTAATAACCGAGACGTCGGGGTATTAAGGTTAGTTATGTTGTAAGCTGGGTATATATTTAAAGAAGTTAAAACGTTTTAAGTTGTTTTCTACTACCACGAACCTAAGACTGATTGCAAGGTCTAGGGGTTTCGTGATTGAGCACTCGGACTTTGAGGTCATGTGTTGTTAATAAAAGATGTAAAGATGTTTTAAACGATGTTAAGCCATAAGTTTTTGAGAGGTTCCATGTTTTAACGATGATGCTTTTGAGAGCATTAGATGTTTAAAACGATGATGGGTTGTAAGCTTTTGAGAGCTTTGACAAATAAAGATATAGCACAAAGAAAAGTGTTGAGAACAAAATGTTTTCTTGCATGCATTTGGCAGACGTGCCATGATTAAACGAGGGATTACCTTGCGGCGTCAGGGTAGATCATACAAAGATGTTCTCATTGTGCCCAGGGTTTGGACAATGAGGCCCCATCTCCGAGTGTTATCACTGTGCCACGATGTTGGACAGTGTGCGATGGGCGTGCCTGTGGCTGTATGCCTGTGGCAATTGAGTCTGATCAACTCATCACGAGGTTTACGAGGTTGGAGATATCTCATGAGATTAGGTACAATGATTTAGATGATGTATTGAAGTGTTCATGCATAGTTTTCCAATGATGATGTTTGGGGTGTGAAACCCATTGATAAACGAGATATTATGATATGAATGGGTATGTTGTTATAGACATGTATATGTGTATGTGCAATCTTTTGTGTTGTGCATTTAGTTATGGTGATGAATCCATATATTGGCGTCTCACCCTTACAACCATATCAGAGTTGTACGAGGGGTATGATCCTTACAAGAAGATGAAGGATGTCTAGTTCGAGGCATGCTGTGCTGTTTTATCGGTTGTAGTGTCCGTTAGTTACGACCAGCTTAGGTAATGTTATGTTTTAAGAATAAAGTTGATTATGATTTATATGAGAAAAATATAAGGCAGTATAGTTGAAGGACTTATATACATTATGTAGTTAAGTGTGATTTGAATACGTTGTTGTGGTTATGAGGTTAAAAGAAAGAGGAAAAGAAAAATTTTTATCACCATATTTTGAAAATATAGACGTTGAGAAAACATGATTTTCCGAAAGCAACCAGGAAATTAAGTTTTATTTCCGCAAACGGGTAGCCATGTGATGACCCGAGTTTAGGGTGTCACAAAGTGCATATATCAATGGGGTTCAGAAAATAAAATTAACATTTAGATCTCTCCCTCACTTGGTGCCATATAATAAGGATATGAAAATTAATTTCAATGACACATGAAATACCATGCTAGTCACTTTGCATTCAAAGTCTTTTCAAGTTCAAGTACATTGAGTAAATGGCATAACTATGTTTTTCCAACCATGCAAATATATCCATTCAACCATATCAATTATCGAAGCATCCAAATATATTTCCATTCATCCATATCAATTGTCCAAGCATGTAGATATTCATCCAAATATATTTTTATTCATTCAAATATATTTTTGTCTATTTCAAGCATATAGAATTGTCATTCAACTACATATACAAAAATAATACAATCATCATTCAACCATCCATACAACAATAATTCAATGCATATCTCTCCCCCCTTTTGTCATTATAAAAAAAATGATCTAATCATTCAATCATGACATCTACCACTCAAAGCCATCAACAACTATCCAAACAATTTAAAATTTTGGAAATAATCAATCAAGATAGATGGCATCCACATTAGGAGTTGTAACACCTCGATTTTCGTATACGTTATATTAACAGTAAAGATATATTTATTTATATTTTTATCTGAGACATAGGAAATGATTTTGGAGAAAACAAAATTATATCTAGAACTTAATCTATAGTAGGAAGCTCTGGTTAAAATTTGGGTTTAAAACTCAAACGGAAGCCGGTCTGTGTTTTTACTGACAGTATAATTTTATATTGGCAGAAAACCCTAATTTGACCCGAAACTGGAAAATTGTAGATTTTTTTATATTATGTCCGTTAAGAATTATACTTTCCAAATTTCTGATCAAAAATGAAATATTATGTTTATTCGGACGAATTTTGGTAAAAGTTCAGATGGAAAACGGTTGGTGTTTTCACCGACAGTAAGATTTTACTGATCAGAAAACCTAGTTTTGACTCGTGAACAAAATGGTTTATGTTTAAATCATATTTACAACAAGTTTGGTTATTTTGAAAATTTTCGATCAAAAATGAAATATTATGTTTTTATACGGGCGTAAAACCCTAATCGGGAAACAGATGGAATCGACAACAGAACTGCAGAGATAAAACCGGACATTGGAGGAGCTAAGTTATGGGATGCCTCACCAAGCATGGATGAAGTATTTAATGCAAGTAATCATGTATTTTAGGTGAAATGACCAAAATGCCCTTAATCTTAACCTAACCTATCCTAGTTAGTTTTAAACCATGGTTAAGGCAAGTCAAGGCCAATTTGGCTTCTTCCTCCTCATTTGTGGCCCAAAACCAGTCACACCTCCATTAATTATCCACCACATATTCTAACCTAATCATGATTACTGTGACACCCTAACTCGGGTCATCACACGGTTGCCCGTTTGTGGAAATAAAACTTAATTTGCTGGTTGCTTTCGGAAAATAATGTTTTCTCAACGTTCATCTTTTCAAAATATGGTGATAAATTTTTTTTCTTTTATCCTCATAACAACAACAACGTAATCAAATCACACTTAAATACACAATGTATATAAGTCATACAACTATACTGCCTCATATGCTTTCACACTTAACTCACAATCAGCTTTGTTCTCAAAAACACAATATATCGTAATAGGACCTAAGCTGGTCGTAACTAACAGACACTACAGCCAATAGGAGAAGCACAGCATGTCCCGAACTAGACAGCCTTCGTCTTCTTGTAGGGATCATACCCCTTGTACGACTCTGATATGTTTGTAAGGGTGAGACGCCAATATATGGATTTATCACCATAACTAAATGTGCAACACAAAAGAAGGTACATACACATATACATGTTTATAACAACATAAGCATTCATATTATAGCATCTCGTTTATCAATGGGTTTCACACCCCAAACATCAACATTGGAAAACTATGCAAGAATACTTCAATACATCATCTAAACATTCACACCTAATCTCCGGAGATCCCCAACATCATTTAAAATGAGCTGATCAAGCTCGATTGCCAAAAGAGGCACGTCGATTTTACCATAGCCCACTGTCCAAGACAACGGAGAACGCGTCGATATATGGTTTTTCATTATACGTCGATTGCCCAAAGGCACAATGAATACGTCGATTACATGAATATCATAAAGATACCATGATTTCATTGTACGTCGATTGCCCAAAGGCACAATGAATACGTCGATTACATGAATATCATAAAGATACCATGATTAACAAATACGTCGAGACATGAATATCATCAAGATATCATGATTAACCTCGTTAGACACGTCTGCCAAAATGCATGCAAGAAAAACACTTTATTCTCAACATTTTTCTTTGTGTTATATCTTTATTTGTCAAAGCTCTCAAAAGCTTACGACCCAACATCGTTTTAAACATCGAAGCTCTCAAAAGCTTACGACTCATCATCATTTAAAAGCTTACGATTCATCATCGTTTTAAACATCGAAGCTCTCAAAAGCTTACGACCCAACATCATTTTAAACATCTTTACAACTTTTATTAACAACACAGGACCTTAAAGTCCGAGTGCTCAATCACGAAGCTCCTAGACCTTGCAATCAGTCTTAGGTTCGTGGTAATAGAAAACATCTCAAAACGTTTTAACTTCTTTAAGTAGATACCCAATCTACAACACAACGAACCTTAATACCCCGACGTCTCGGTTATTAAGTTCCATATCATCGCTTCACATCGTTTTTGTCTGTGAAAAACAAATCCAAAATAAGACAACGTCATAAGAACACTAGTACCCCGACATCTCGGTTACTAGCTATATCGTCATTTACGTCATTAAGTAAAACTCATTTACCGAAAATCCTTTCTACTTGAAATTCGTTTGTAAAACGTCAAATCATAGAAAAATCCACTTTTCCTTTGGAAACTCATTTTTCCGAAATAACGTCAAATCATCAGGAACTCTTTTACTGAAACTTTAACTTTAAAAAAATAAATCAATTCAGATTAAACCTCTTCTCAAAATAAGTTCTACTGTTTTTAAACTTTCACCGTAAATAAATTTGAAACTTGTCGTCGTTTAGCATTTCCCAAGAAAACGTTTTTAAGTCAAACTTTTTTTTTCTTTTTTTTATAATAATATTTTTTTATAATATTTTTTTTTAATAAATAAGATATTTTCGAATATTAATTTCACAAAATAACCTTTTATAATATTACGGAATTTCTTACGTAAAAATTAGCAAGATACAAAAAAATTTCACGGATTACGCTCTCACCGTGACTCATAAATTTCTTTTACACCAATAAATCATTAAAATAATAATATATCTCAAAACTCATTATTTTTCCAAAACAATATTTTCCACCACTATTATATTCAAACATTTCCCATAAAACGTTGAATATAATTTTCCGACTTATTAAAGTTTTTATCCTGATTAATCGGTTGTGTGCGACCACCACGCCAGGCCTCTTAAACAACATTCAACAACATCATCAGAATTATATCACCAGGCAGATCATGCATCATAGCAACATCATATACAACTGCAGATAATTAAATAAATTAAAAGCAGATCAATCACTGATGCACGATAAACAACACAACATAAACAACATAAACAAATAACCACAACCACATATAAATCATATCAACCACACTAAAAACAAATAGTTATTGAGAAAATCCCTCGGGTAAGCTCCGTTACCTCTTGAAGCTCTTCGGTGAAATTAAAAGAACTCTGTCGGTTGTCGGAAACCCTCGTGCGCCGTAGAACAATTAACCTTCAACAATACATCCAAACAATCAATCAAAACAAGCAAAAGAAACACCTAATCCTCTCTAATAGGTCACGACCTCCTTAGGGTGTTGTGGTTCAAAATCTCCAAACTTGCTTAAGTCATGGATTAATGATCCTAATATACTTAAGGAAATGGATTAAGGCTAAACAACAAAGTTAAGAATAAAAACCATCCTAATCCTCTAAATGGTAGATTCGGCCAAGACATGAACATAGGGTTAGGGTTTTTAGTTTAATGAACCAACTAGGATTTAACAAGTATACAAGTACGTATGATGAAAGACATAATTATACATCAAAAGCAAGAACAAAAACTCCATCCATCCTTTCCTCTAGGATTCGGCCAAGATGGGTTTCAAGGGAAGAAAATTTTTGATCATCACATGCTCTTAGATACATACAATATACCTTATTATAAGAACATAGGAAGTGGTTTCAACATCATAAGATTTTTCTAGAATTTGTTATGAATTTTCAAAGTTCTAGATCTAGAAACTTAAAAGTGATGAACATAGATGAAATAGACTTTGAATCATGGAACTTATTGAAGAACATAGACATGATTAGGGAAGGAGAATAGGATTCACCTCTTGAAGATCAAAAACAAGTGAAGATCCAAGGACTTGCTTCACAAAATCAAGCTTTTGTGTTCTAGTGTTCTTGAAAAGTTTAGAGTAGTTTCGGTAATTTGAACATATCTCTCAATATACTTATCCTTTTTTAATGATCTTTATGTCATTGGAAATAAGAGAGAAAAAGGAACAACTTTCATGTAGAAAGTTTTCCGAGATTCAGAATAGAAAATGGTCAGAATCGCTATGCAAAAATCATGAGTATGAACACCTATGGTTGTTCTTAAGAANACATTGAGTTTGGAGGAAGGAGATGACATGAAGAAATGAAGAAATTTGCCAAAGTGTGTTTCTAAAGAGGGGGAGTCGTGGGTTTGGGGGTTAATTTGGTCAAAAATTTCAATGGCATGGCTTGAAAAATTCATGAAGAGCCAAGGGTAAAATCGTCATTTCCATGCAAAATATTCCTTTGTCATAAATGCGCCATTATGGCCATTATGACGCGGATAGGATCGTCATAAATTCCTGTCACATCAGTCAAATCTGTCACCTCAGCCCCGTTGCTGACTCCCAGATTCATCTGACGCAGGTTTTTCCTAGAGATATCTCAACGTTTTCGCCCGCAGCAAATATAATATTTTAATTTTTACGCTAAATTTTTCAAAACTTCCAGTATCGTAGTAAATACGATAAAAACATTATTCATCTCATTCACGAATTAAAATTAGGTTTTCTGAGCAGTAAACTTTTACTGTCAGTGAAAACGCAGACCGGGTTCCGTCTGAATTTTCAACCCAAAATTTCATCGTAACCCTATAATATAAAGCATGATATAGAAATGATATTGGTTTAACCAAAATCATTTTGAGTCTCGGATAAAAATGTATCTTTATATATTTATTACCGATATTAGGAAGCAGCAAAAATCGACAATTACTATTAACTATAGTTAAGTTATTATAAACATTGTTAAGTTATTATATTATTTTCTAACATAACCTAGGTCAAGTAAACTCAACCATGGTTCTATGTTAATATTAAACAAAGCATTTTCACTCACTCATCTTCTCATTTTCGTGGCTGCCCATTTCTCCTCACACACTTAGACATTTCATTTTTTTTTCCTAAGTCATTTTACTCACAAAACACTAAGAACTTCATAGTGTTCTTGCTAAGTTCATCATAGTTCTTCATTTCTTATCAAGTTCTTGATCAAACTTTTTCATTCCAAGGTGGGGAATCTCTTGATCATCATCTTAGCTTCATTAATCTTCCATCAATATTTATTTTCATCAACTATTTTATGAATTTTTATTCTTAGATCTAGAACTTCAAATAATTCTATAAAATTGTAGAAAAATCATTTTAATGTGAAACCAATTTCTATGATCTTGATATGTCTTCTACTTTCAACATCTAAAAGCATGTAAGCAAAAGAATTTTCCATCCTATTTTTCCTCATAAGACCAAATCTATGTAGTTGTAGACAAAGGAGATTTTGTTCAATTTTTAACTTAGATGAGGTTGGTTCTAAGCTATCTAGGGTTTTTATACTCTTAATCCTCAACTAATTTTAAGTTTCATCAAGTTTTTCTCTATTTCAAGTCTTAGATCTATTTCTTCAAAAATCATGCAAAACTACTTAGAAAAATGGTTGATGAGTTATGATTCTTGTTTTGATCTCTCTTATACCTATACTTTCCTTATCCAAGAGCTTGAAATCAAAAGAAATTCCTAACTTTATTTTACTCTCTTGGTCGAAACCCTAACCCTCGAGGTTAAACGATTTTGTTTCATATTTTTGAATTGTAACACTTGTTTTATGTTAGTTAATACTCTAGGAACTAGAATCCAAAAGATGGAATTGAGAAAATTTGAATGGATGGACAAACCCTAGTTATTTGTGGTTAAAGTGGATTTTGTTTGATTAATATATTTTATATTTATTTGGTTGAAGATTAACCATTAATCGTGGTAGAGTAACAAGGATCGGGAAGTTCGGGACTTCGGTGATAAGTTCAGGTGGGGGAAAGAATCAACCTATCGCTGAATTGATAAGTAGTATATATTATAATAATTGTGTAGGACGACCTAAACCCTACTAGTGGTCGAGTAATCGACAAGACCAAAATCGCATTGGAATCTTTTCTGTAATACCAATGATGATTCAAGGATTTTAGGTTTATCGACGTTAAGATAATGTTAGAATATTTGAGGATGTCTGACTTTATTTTTATTGATTGTTTGTGATATGTTGGTTGAGGTATTCTACTGCATGTGGCATTTTATTTTGATGTTTGAATATTTTATTGATTATTGTGTTATGCATGATTTATCTGGTTTGATAATATGCTTAGTTGACTTTTAAGTAAAGATATGTGTTGTTCGAGGGATGTTCATGCGGGTGAGAGAATGAAAGTGACTTAGAGGTGCTTAGCCAAATTAAAGTATTTAATAGATGAGATATGACATGGAATGTGTGTGGATACTGTGTTGGAATGTTGAGGTAATAGGTTGTAACAGATGCGGGTTAGTGATATTTATATGTATATGCATTGTTATTCACAACCGTATGAGTGGAACACACAAGGTCAGGATATCCTATTTTTGGATATCGGATATTGCGGGTGAGTACCCTACGGATGTGGATGCCGAGGTAGACTACCGTAATACTCTTTTAGTTCTTGACGCATTCGAATGTTCTAAGCACTGGACCGTTTTTGACTGATATTCCTTGATGCGTTCGCATATTCTTGGCACTGGATCGTTCTAGACTAATACTTGTTTAGTCCTTGACGCATTCGAAAGTTGTTGGCACTGGACCGTTTTAGAGTAATACTTGTTTAGTCTTTGACGAGTTCGAAAGTTATTTGTACTGGATCGTTTTGGACTACTGACTAATGTGATAGGAATCAAGATGGTCAAGTCAGCATAAAGGTTTAGTTGCATGAGTTTGAGGGTGGAGGAAGATATCGTGATTTGATGATGATTGTTAGTTATGAGTGATGCGTGTCTTTGACTGTTATTATATTATATGCTATGTATTCCTTTTCCGCTTTTGATGATAAAATTGTTTCTTATCCCCTATATTTTCTGTATGTTGTACTTCCCCTATATTTTATGTATGTTGTACTTTAATGCTTATGCGATCGTACGAGAAGACCCTATGGAGGAGCCAAATGCGGAGGAGTTAGATGGATGGATGGAACTCATTATGAGCTAGAAACTGGAGGTCGAGCTGTGGACCCAAGTGGTAGAGTTTAGTTAGTTAAGGCCCGTGCGTCTTGTGAGACGTTTTATATTTTCCGCTGAGTATAATAGTTTATACAAGTATGTGTGATAAGCCTCTGGCTCATCTAGTTTTATGGCTAGTATGACCAGGGTTTTGTGCAAATTATATCCTATTTTCACCCAAATTAGATTAGATTGTCCTCAAGCAAGGTTTTGAGTCTCTAAAGTAGTTTTAGGTTAATTTAGCCAGTTTTAAGTCAAATAATACACTTATAGCTGTGTTTTTGTTTTCAGGTTAAGTGGAAGTCAAGAGAATAAAGAAACAGGGGATTTGCCCCGCGAACATCTCTTCGCCTCGCGACCCCGAAGGCTGACTGTTCCAGAAAAATGCAAGGTTTCTGTGTCGCCTCGCGAATAAGATCTCGCCCCGCGAGTCACCCAGCCAGTAAAGTCGAGACTATCACGGCTTACCCGTGTTGAAGGTCACGGCTGTGGCAGTTTCGAAGTTGAAGAGTCTCGCTCGCGAGCCCTGGAAGTCAGAAAGCATCACGGTTAGGCCCTGATTCTCTTCACGGGCGTAATAAGAAGACTCTTCATTTCTTCGCCCCGCGAAGGTGTGTTCGCCTCGCTAGAATACCAAAGGTTGCAGACTGTTCACAAGATTCACGTCGCGAGAGGGCAAAAATTCCTGAATGTTATAAATAGCTGTCTGGGCAGATTATGAACAACTTTTGCTTCTCCATAGTTTTACATATTTTTCTGTGTTTCGTTTTTGTCATGGAGAACTAATTTCTTAGATTAGTCTCTGTATGAGAATTCCATATACTTGAGGTTTTGTAATTCCTATTTTAATTGCTTTTCCCTTTTCAATACCATATTATACATTTCGTTTGTTATTTCAGGAGTGTGTAGTGTTGTATTGATTCGCTTCGATGATGTTATGTTCCTATACTAAATCGCGTTTGTTATTTCGCGTGTGTTCATTCATGTTCGTTAGTTCATGAGGGCTTAACCCCGTTTGTTATTTCGGGAATAGGAACATATATCCGTAGTAGCGATTGCGTTGTTAATTGTTGCTACAACTGAAAGGGGATTAGAATCTGCTTAGGGCTTGGGATTACATGAACCAATGATAGTTGGGAATTCGAGAATAGTAGATTAATCGTTGTTTGCTATTTGATAATCTCTTTGAACTGCCCTGTTTTTATTGCTCTGTTTTCATTGTTTTAGTTTCTTTAATTGCATCCAAACAACCCCCCCAAAAAAAAACTGATTTTTGTGAAAAATAACACTGTAAGAGTCCTTGTGAGACGACATCCGAGTTGTCGCCCTAAACTACAGTTTTAAAACCCGCTCGTTCTTTTTGCGCGTCGACAGCCGCGACCAAAAATTGGTGCCGCTGTCGGGACTCTTATTTGTTATTTTTCCATTTTTTTGCTTTTTTTTCTTTTTTTTTTTTTTTTTTTTTTTGTTTTGAATTGGTCCGGCTACTAGGTCTAATTGCCCTTAGTTGTATGATTTTGATCCCGAAATTGAAAGAACACCGCACACACTCCGTAGAGAATTTCGGCTAGCACTAGTAGTGATTCTAATTCCAAAACTGTTTTTGAAAACATGGGAGACCAAAGGACATTAAGACAGCTTTGCCCCCTGATGTTAACTATGATGGATTGTGTATTTCATTTCCGGTGCTGATACTCCTTTTGAACTAAAATCTGGTTTCATTCACTTGTTGCCAAAGTTTAATGGTCTTGCAGGTGAGGATCCACACAAGCACTTGAAGGAATTCCAAGTTGTATGCTCCACAACCTCGAGATCAGAGGGAGTAACTGAGGATAGTATCAAGCTGAAAGCCTTTTCGTTCTCACCCGGGAGCCGCAAAGGATTGGCTGTTGTATCTTGAGCCCAACTCTATCACCACTTGGAATGATTTGAATAGGGTTTTCCTAGAAAGATATTTTCCTGCTTCCAGAGCTGCGTCAAGAAGGAAAGACATATGTGACATCAGGCAAGGGAATGAGTCGCTAGTCAATATTGGGAAAGATTCAAGCATTTGGTATCCAACTGCCCCCAAAGATCGATTTCGAACAACTCCTTATCCAAGATTACTTTTATGAAGGATTACCGCCGATGGATAGGAATCTTTTGGATCGCTCGCTAGTGGGGGAGCGCTTATTGATAAGACCCCAACGACGCCAAGCAACTCATTGAGAATATGTCACCAATTCCCAGTGAGCTTACTACCGTAAGAAATTCATTGAGATAAGAGGTGTGCATGAGATCCATAGTTCCTCTTCCAACCAGCCGCCCTTGAGAATAGATTGGATGAGCTCACTTCTTTTGTAAGGCAATTGGCAACAGACGAGGTTCAGCCTGCAAAGTTATGTGGCATCCGCAATTCACCCGAGCACCCACATGATCCATGCCCTATCCAGAGAAGAAGAGTTCGCCGGTGAAGTATCTCAAGCTTATGCAAGAAATCCATATAATCAAGGAAACAATCAGAACCGGTACAACACCCCGGATCTCTCCACCAATAGGTACCATCCCAACCGGAGGAATCATCCTAATCTGCAGTATGGGAACTCATCCCAACAACAACCAATGGCAAAGCACCTCGTAATCCTCCTCCGGTGACTACTTCTCGCACCTTTGGGACCTTCCCTAGAGGATATGCTCAAGCAATTGGCCGCAAACAACCTCCGCCTTCAGCAAAGCAGGTTGGACAGGTTGTAGCTTCATAGGCACAGTTCCAGCAGCAAATGGGACAGATTCAGGCCTCACAGACACAGTTTCAGCAGCAGACAAATGCCGGCATTCAAGATTTGAGGACCCAGATTGGACAGATGGCCATATCCATGAATAACATACAAGCAAGGTCAAGGGACAACCCAGCCGGCCAAGACAGCCAAATGATAAATCCCAATGCATCCAATCCTAATGTGAGTGCCATATCTCTGAGATCTGGAAAAGTTGTTGAGGCCACCTCTGGAAAAGATGAAGAAACTATTGAGGTAACTCCTGAGCCTACTGTTGAAGTTGAAGTTGAGAAAGTGTACAGAGACCACCAATCCCATTCCCACAAAGATTACAGAAAAATAAGAATATTGGTGGTGAAGACAAAGAAAGGGGGATTTTAGATGTGTTCGGAAAAGTAGCCGTGAATATTCCCCTTCTAGATGTGATCAAGCGGTGCCCAAGTATGCCAAATTTCAAGGATCTATGCACCAACAAGAGGAAGATGAAGAATAATGAGAGGGTTGATTTGGGAAGAAATGTCTCAAAGACTTATCCGGTCTAAGCCTCGCACAGCAAAGAGTTGCTGTTTTAGCCCCTACTCGTGCATTACCACGTAGTGCAAGGATCCAGGCACTTTCACTATTCCATGCACTATTGGGGACAGAAATTTGAAAACTGCATGTTGGATTTGGGTGCCTCCATAAATGTCATGCCTACCTCCATCTTTAACAACCTTGATCTTGGGCCTTTGCAGATATACTGTGTCTCACCATCCAGTTAGCTAACAGGACCAGTGCCCCACCCATGGGAATGGTAGAAAGGCGACTTAATCCACTGATTCTGGATGTGGTGAAGAAAGAGGTGACTAAGATTCTGCAGGCAGGTATTATATACCCCATCTCTGATAGTACTTGGGTAAGCCCGGTGCAAGTTGTACCAAAGAAGTCCGGTCTCACAAAGTAGTTAGGAATGATAATAATGAGCTTGTACCTACTAGAGTCCGGAATAGTCAAGGAGTCCAGATAGATTATAGGAAGTTGAACCGTGCCACCGAGAAAGGATCACTTTCCTTTGCCGCTCATAGATCGGATGCTAGATCGACTGGCCTGGTAAATCTCATTATTGCTTTCTTGATGGCTTTTCCGAGTATTTCCGGATCCATATTGCCCCTAAGGATCAGGAAAAGACCACTTTTACGTGCCCCCTTCTGATGACGCTTGCCTATAGGAGGATGCCATTTGGCCCTCGTAATGCTCCCGGCACCTTCCAAAGATGCATGCTTAGCATTTTCTCTGAATTTATTGAAAATTGCATAGAGGTGTTCATGGATGACTTCACCGTATATGGCTCCTCATTTGATGCATGTCTACATAGTCCGAGTTTAGTTCTACAAAGATGCATTGAGACCGATCTGATTTTGAATTATGAGAAATGTCACTTTATGGTAGAACAGGGATAGTTTTGGGTCATGTAATTTCTAAAGAGGGTATTTCAAAGAGATCCTGCAAAAATTGATGTGATTTGTTCATTGCCTTACCCATCTTGCGACGCGAGATCCGTTTCTTTTCTTGGACATGCAGGTTTCTACAGCGCTTTATAAAGGACTTCAAAGAAGATAGCTCGCCATTGTCAAACCCTCGTCAAGAATGATGCCCTGCTCCATTTTGATGATCATTGCAAGGAGGCATTTGACTACCTGAAAAAAGCATTGACATCTACCCCATCATCCAGCCCCCAGACCTGGACACTCCCTTTGAAATTATGTGTGATGCTTCCAATTTTCTTTGTGGGAGCGGTTTCGCACAAAGGGTGGGCAAGGCTGCCCATGTAATTCATTATGCTTCTAGGACATTAGATGCTGCACAATCAAATTACACCACCACCGAGAAAGAACCGCTAGTCATGTTGTATTTGCACTTGATAAGTTTAGGTCATATTTGCTAGGTTTTAGGGTTATTGTTTTCACCGACCATGCATCTCTCAAGTACCTATTAAAGAAACCAAGCTAAGCCAAGACTCGATCCGGTGGATGCTTTTGCTCCAAGAATTCAATGTGGAGATCAAAGACAAGAGTGGAGCTGAAAATTTGGTAGCCGATCACTTGAGCCGAATAGCTAGGGATGAGGATCCTTCTCCCATCCAAGATGATTTCCCTGATGAGAGGCTTCTACATCTGTATGGGGTAACCCCCTGGTTTGCTGACATAGTTAACTTTCTTGTTGCTGGTGTTGTTCCTGCAGTACAAGTAGACATAAGTTCCACAAGCTCAAGAGCGATGCAAAGTACTATGTGTGGGATGATCCCTACCTTTGAAAGTTTTGCAATGATCGTGTGATTCGGAGGTGTGTCCCGATCATGAGACCAGTCCATTTTGCACTTCTCTCATGCCTCTCAAGTTGGAGGACATTTTGGACCACAGAGGACAGCAAGAAAAGTCCTGGATTCTGGGTTCTACTGGCCCACAATTTTTAGATATTCCTATGAGGTATACAGGAATTGCAAAGAATGTCAAACAACAGGCCCTGCCATCACTCGTAGGAGTGAGATGCCTCAAAGCAGCCCATGCTTTTTGTGAGGTTTTTGATGTGTGGGGGATTGATTTTATGGGTCCTTTCCCCTCCTTCTTTTGGTTTTGTATATATGCTTTTGGCTGTAGACTATGTTTCAAAGTGGGTGGAAGCAATCCCCACTAGGACTAACGATGCTAAAGTTGTTTCCAAATTTGTTAGGTCCAACATTTTTTGAGGTTTGGCATACCTAAGGCCATCAACAGTGACTGGGCACTCACTTCCGCAATAGAACCATGGAAGCCTTACTCGAGAAATATGGGGTTGTACATAGAGTTTCCCATCGCTACCATCCCCGCACCAATGGCTAGGCTGAAATATCAAACAGGGAGATAAAGCAGATTCTAGAGAAGATGGTGCGTAGAATAGAAAGGAATGGAGCCGTCGCCCGGAAGACGCACCGTGGGCTCGTGAGGACTGCTTTCAAGACACCTATAGGAATGTCCCCCTTTCGGCTTGTATTTGGTAAGGCATGTCACCTCCCGGTGGAAGTTGAGCATCGGGCATATTGGGCAAGAAAATGTCAGTAACTTGGACATAAAGGAAGTCTGGTGTTGAAAGAAAACTGCAGTTGCAGAAGAACTTGAGGAGCTTAGGCTAGAAGCCTATGAAAGCTCCAGGATTTATAAAGAGAAAACAAAACAATTTCATGATAGGATGATTGTTAGAAAAGAATTTTCTTCTGGGCCAGCTAGTCTTATTGTTTAACTCCCTTTGAAATTGATGGCTGGAAACTTAGGTCCAAATGGGATGGCCCCTTTGTTGTTACTAACGTTTTTCCTTATGGTGTAGTAGAGATTACACGGCAGGTACCCACAAGCCATTCAAGGTTAACGGGCAGAGGGTCAAGCCATTCCATGGTGTGGATGCTTTGGTGTTCCCGTGGATGTTAATGTCGAGGAGCTCTCCTTGGAAGCTCCCACCCACACCGACACTTAATCAGGGAGTTTCCTTTCCTTTCCCTCACTGCTTTTTATAGTTCTTTTGTTCATTGGGGACAATGTATATTTTAAGTGTGGGGGAGGGAACTAGTTGTAGTTTTTCCTTTTCTTTTAACAAAGCTCCTGAATAATTTGAGAAGCTCAGGAGTTGTTTTGAGTCTTTTGTTGGCAAGTTTATTGGATTTTGATTGATGTTGCACAGATTGATTGCATGATTTATGTGATGATTCCCCCTAGGCTGAATTTTTTTTTTGTTTTTGAAAAGTGATTCCCATGTGAAATTGAAAACCGAACTTTGAGATTTTGTTATGATGGCATGATTTATGATAAGTTTGGGGTGAAGTGGAAACACACACTAGGGATAGAATCTCTGTCAAACAATTTGCAAAAATGTCCGGTGAGGTTTTGAGCCTCCAACATGTTTTTGACTGTGTGAAAATCACGTTTTAAGTTGCACTTTCCTGAATTTGCTTGAATCTCTTTTTGGTTTGCATGATTATGTGTTTGCTTCAGATGATTTTGGCATTTTCTTTGTAAATAGCTACTTAGCCTAAAATAACCATCCCTAATGCATGTTCCTTAGTTAGCCCCATTGAGCCTGATTAGCCTGTTAATTCTTGATAACCTAATGTTATAAGCCCAAAACTGGAAAAACCTTGTTAACACTATATTAGGATTAGGAGAGCATGGAATCTTAGAAAAAGAAAATGGGTGCAAGAAACTAAATTTGGGGTGGCTGCAAGGTGTAATATGTTGTTTGGGAGTGAAAAAAAAAAAAGAAAAGTGTAAAAATGTTAAAAATACAAATATTTGAAGAATAAGGCTGTAGTCACCCCAGGCAATTGAAAAGATGAATGAGAAAAGGAACTTGAGTGGAATTTCAATGTTTTGAAGTGTAAAAAGTTTCATGCTCTCTTAGTTCCTAGGGACTTCAACTAGTACCTTTGTATATCCTACCCTTAGGCAGGCCCCATTACAACCCATAAAAGACCTTTTGATGTTGCATGCATGTTTTCCCGTGGGAATCATTTGGAGATGAAAATCAAATTTATGGGAAGTGTTCTTGAAAGTGAAACTGAGTGCAAAGTTGATAACCTCGACACAAACCGAGCGATCGAGTGAACACTAAATGCCCTTGTGAGGAAGGCAGTTGTTTGGAATTGATGATCTCCCTCTTGTGTGTAACCTGGATCCCCTGCTTAGATTGATGATTGTTTGAATGATGAAATTCTCAATTGTTTAGAATGAATGATTGTGGGGATTGCTTTGCTTGAAAGGGGGGGACATTGAAGGGAAAATTATTTTGATGTATTGCTTGAATTTGTGCAAGGTTGATTGAATCTTTTAAAGCTTGCTAGGTCTTGAGTTTTTTGATTTTTGAGTCTTAGTTTGCTTGGGGACAAGCAAAGTTTAAGTTTGGGGTATTTTGATAAGCCTCTCGACTCATCTAGTTTTATGGCTAGTATGACCGGGGTTTTGTGCAAATTATATCCTATTTTCACCCAAATTAGATTATATTGTCCTCAAGCAAGGTTTTGAGTCTCTAAAGTAGTTTTAGGTTAATTTAGCCAGTTTTGAGTCAAATAATACACTTATAGCTGTGTTTTTGTTTTCGGGCTAAGTGGAAGTCAAAAGAATAAAGAAACAGGGGATTCGCCGCGAACATCTCTTCGCCTCGCGACCGAAGGCCGACTGCTCCAGGAAAATGCAAGGTTTTTGTGTCGCCTCGCGAATAAGATCTCGCCCCGTGAGTCACCCAGCACAGAAAGTCGAGACTATCACGGCTTACCCATGTTGAAGGTCACGCTGTAGGCAGTTTGAGTTGAAGAGTCTCGCCTCGCGAGCATTCATTCGCCTCGCGAGCCTCGGAAGTCGAAAGCATCACTGTTAGGCCCTGATTCTCTTCACTGCGTAATAAGAAGACTCTTCATTTCTTTGCCCCGCGAAGGTGTGTTCGCCTCGCTAGAATACCAAAGGTTGCAGACTGTTCACAAGATTCGCGTCGCGAGAGAGGCTTCGCCTCGCGAGAGGGAAAAAATTCCCCGGATGTAATAAATAGTCATGCGGGCAGATTATGAACAACTTTTGCTTCTCCATAGTTTTACATATTTTTCTCGTGTTTCGTTTTTGTCATGGAGAACTAATTTATTAGATTAGTCTCCTGTATGAGAATTCCATATACTTGAGGTTTTGTAATTCCTATTTTGATTGCTTTTCCTTTTCAATACCATATTATACATTTTGTTTGTTATTTCGAGGAGTGTGTAGTGTTGTATTGATTCGCTTGATGATGTTATGTTCCTATACTAAATCGCGTTTGTTATTTCGCGTGTGTTCATTCATGTTCGTTAGTTCATGAGGGCTTAACCCCGTTTGTTATTTCGGGAATAGGAATATATATCCGTAGTAGCGATTTCGTTGTTAATTGTTGCTACAACCGAAAGGGGATTAGAAATTTCTTAGGGCTTGGGATTACATGAACCAATGATAGTTGGGAATTCGAGAACAGTAGATTAATCGTTGTTTGCTATTTGATAATCTCTTTGAACTGCCCTGTTTTTATTGCTCTGTTTTCATTGTTTTAGTTTCTTTGATTGCATCCAAACAAACCCCCCCCCAAACAACTGATTTTTGTGAGAACTAACCCTTCAAGAGTCCTTGTGATACGACATCCGAGTTGACGCCCTAAACTACAGGTTTACAAACAGCTCGTTATTTTTTGGCGCGTGCGCGACAACGCGACCAATGTGCTTGTAAGGGATTCTACTGATATGATACCCTAAACTGTGTTTTAATAACTTTGATGCAAGACATATGCGTGTATGTATTTATTATATAAGGTGTGATACTTTAATTTGCAGAAGTTATATGATTATTAAGTTTTAATTTTTAAGTATTTTCGGAATATACGTTTAATGTTAATACGTGATTAAGTAAATAATTAATAAGATTTTAATCTAATAATACAATGGGACACAACGGGTTATCTCAAGAGTTCATAACACCATCACATATGTGAATAATAACATAAAGCATCTAACCAAAATTAAATTACCATCATTCAACAATGAAAAAAAAGACCGAGGGCACAATGTCATAAACATCCATGGTCATAAGTAGTTAAGTCCTAACCAGTTAAACTAGTCATTCAAGACATAACAAGTCTTAGAACATTGCAAAATAAGAGTACAAACCAAGTTCGTGAACTAGAATCTAAACAACACAAGATGAAAAACATAGAAAACAAGATAATGCTATCAATCCAAAAAGTTATCCCCAGGTGCTGCAGGCATATAAGTCGGAGCAACAAAATCATCTTGTGAAGAGTTGTCACATTGTTGCTCAAGCGTGGTAAGACGTGTCTCAATAGCACCAAAGTGCTCTCGCATCACTAGTGCATCTCCCGTATCTCAATGAATACCCGCCTCCCAAGGCTCAACCTCAACACTCGAGGCTGCAGCCTTGTTTCCCGTAAAATCTCTCTCGTGACTTCCTTAAGCCTTCATCCCAATTCTCCAAGCGACATATTTGGGGTCCATTCTTCATTGAAGATGGAGCCAAGGTGGACATAACACCAAACACCATCTACTTGCTGCATTGACATGTGATTAATGGAACCAAAGCAGTGAATAATGTGAGATTTTTGTTTTGATCTTTGATTTATCCTCGCAATGGAATATTGAAGTGTTCCAAAATCCTAGTGACATGTGGAGCGTATGGTAGTTTGCTCCCATTCTTTATTTTGGCTTCATGCATATGATATGCAACAAGATGTGCCCAATTAACTCACTTTTGACTTTTGATAATCTATATTGCCAGGATTTGTTTTTGGTTAAATCTATTTTGAACAAGTGAGTGATTGAGCGAGAACAGGTTTGGTGAAACGAGCCTCCAAGTCCTGAATCTCTCAAGTATCTTATCGGAATCAAAATCAGCCCAATGCTCGGGGTTTAAAGCCTCTTGACTTTAGACACTAAAGTACCAACACCTTCCATAAACGAGATTAGTATAAAAGGCTTTGATCGGTTCCTCATAATAGGTCCTTTGAATTTCATAATGTCAATGAGGTCTAAATCTACCAGTTTGTCTAAAAATGGATGACCTCTCGACAATCCACGATAGACCAGGGTTCGAACTGAGTAGATGGCATTGATGAGGCTATAAACTCATCCCCATCTACCCTATCCATAAACATACCCTTTTTGTTCTTCGTTCTTCCTCTAGCCGCCTGAGAAGAGGCATCGTCACAAACAACAAATCGCTCTTTCCCTTTATTACCAGCCTCTTCTAGGAGGCGATGAAACATATCCTACATAATTCACAAACATTAGCGCTTTTGCAATTATTATTAAAAATAATAAATAAGAAAATGAAATAATCACTACTACAGAAAAGGGCTTCAATAGTGTTTTTTTTGCGTTTAGTAGCGCTTCAAAGCACTATCTATTCATCCGCTCCTAAATGTGGGAGAGATTCAATAGCGCTTAAAAAAACGCTACTGAAAGTATGAATAGATAACGCTTCCTTGAGAAAGCGTTGTCTAAAGTTGGTAATAAGACAATCTATTACATACTTTAGACAGTGATTTCTCAAGGAAGCACTGTCCTAAGTTTGCAATAGATAGCGCTTTCTCAAGGAAGCGCTCTTTATTTGTCACTTTAGGCAACGTTTTTTCAAGAAAACGCTACCTATCCCCCCCCCCCCCCCCCCCTTTTTCATTATTCACTGTTTTTCTATATTTCCCACCTGCACAACCGTCCATCATCAATTCACAGTAACACTGCATTTAGGTACATCACACACATACACAATATTGGTAAGCATATATATATATATATATATATATATATATATATATATATATATATATATATATATATATATATATATAAACCAAACCAAATATCAAAATCGTACATATATAACCTATTAATTAAGTAATATACTTTAACACAATTCACAGTAACGCTTACACATAACCAATTTTATTATTTAAGTTCATAAACCAAAAGATCGCTAACCTACATTAGATAATAACTATGCATACTAATAATGTGTACAAGCTAATCAACACACTAGTAATTATAAACAATTTGTGCATGCCGCTTCCATCTTCTCGCTTGATCGCACAAAGTCTTTGTTGTCGGCCTGCATAAGATACACATACGGATCACTTGCACATACATACAAGTCTAATAATATAGGAGAGATACTAGCTAGCATAATATCGTAATATGTTGTACCCTTTAATTGTTGATAAATTTCATAACCACATAACGACACCACTCGCCTTTAAGTTTAGTAAGTTGATCGTCTGAGTATGTGATGCATTTACATTCAGAAAATACTTCAAAATGAAAATTAAATCAAATTAGAATGACTAAATCTGAGTTATTAAATAATATAAGCTAGAACTGAAATTAAATACCGTGGTTGGGATTTGTATTTGGTTTTGAATGGTGATATCCTTGATAAATTTCAGAACGTAGTAGCCATAGTCGCTGTCATTCCGCTGACGGGACACTATAAAACCAAACATAATAAATTAATTTTTAATTTTTTAATTTAAATTAAAAACTGCATAAGGATTTTCGCAAATACCATTATAGATATCCATTTAGTCGCCCTGGATGATTTAGAAATTGGACTTGCCTCCATGTAATCCTCGATGAATTAGCAAAGCCCCGAGTGCAAAATCAAACAATTTCATTGAAGTAAAGGTTTCAACCATCATATATATGAAGATAACAATAAATGCATATATATATATACTTACCGATTGTACGTATCCCTCATTTTTTTGTGATTGTTAAATGCATATGCAAGAGATCTAAATAGTACACCGTGTGTCCTCTTTGATCACTAACAATACCCAATGACCTCTACAAAAATGTGGTCAGCTAGGAAATCTTAAGCAGCTAATCACATTTCATAAAAGTTACTATCGTTAATTAAATTAAATGACTCCACTACATTGCAAGGTGACAAAACAAGGTCTCATCCCCGGGCTTTGCCAATGCCAAGCGTTCACCTATATACTCTTTTATTTCCACAGAGTCAAAGTGCATATGTGTTCGTGGGCATAGAAACACAAACCTCCGAGTCCGTTCTTCCGAATCGAGATCTCACGCAGTACAAGTACCTTAAATTAAAACATGTATACAATGAAATGAAAAAGAGAAAAACTGAAAATGAAAAAGCAGGACAAAGTTTGATGTAGTTGTATAGGTTGTATACTTCAAAGTTGTATAGGTTGTATACTTCAAAGTTTGATGCAGTACCCGAGATATATGCTAATAACAAGATGTGATAACCATTCATGATTAAGAATTTCTCCAATCTCGGAACCTTCACCACCGAGCTCTAATGTGTTCTCATAACCTGCATTTATGGCTCCATTGATATGACAATGTTTCCTCTATCTACCATCCTTGTTAACACATGGACTCTAAGAAAAGTTATAAAATATGCACTACCATGAGTTATAGGAGGCCGAGAAGGTCGATGTTTGCTCTTGTTCTTTAATGGTGATGTAATCGACCCTTTTGTTTGCTCCTTGCCAACTATCGGAGGTCTAGGGAAGGTGGGGTTTGCCCACATTATGGCCCACATTCTTGCTAGCTTTGTGCTCTCGGCACTTTGCCCTTGTCCTTGACTTTGGATTTTAAGGGTATCTACATTTTTTCATTGCAACACATTAATTAGTTAGTGACCACTTAATTTAATAAATATATGCAGAAATGATAATGGATCACTTACAACTACGAAGTGGTTTGACCATGCCACATAGGTACCTATTGCTTGTTCCACGTCATCACATATGCATTCACAAGTGGTACAGGCAATGGTGCATCGCCTCAATTGCAAACTCAACCACAACTTTTACATGACCTGCAGGTATTGGTAGGTTGCGCAGTGTGCCACCCGATTCGTTATAGATCGTCCCCTAGCGACCAGCGATGAGTTGGGCTTGCCAAATATAGGTTGGACATATTATTGCCCTAAACCAATGATAAACAAAAATATTAATATGTAAATTGTCAATCCAATATGTATAGGTAAAGAAAGCGATTAATATAATGATTATTGCCTCGGTGGCACAAGAGTGCAACTATCTCCTCGCACTATACGGGTAGGGGTAGGGTTGGGGAAGGTAAATCGTGCTCATGCCCTCCACCGGTTCCTTGTCCCGCTTTTGCTGTTTTTCAATTCCTAGACTTCTTTAAACAGCTTGGGTGACCATCCTCCTCAACTCTATTGTTTCTTCTTTTTTGCACGCGCGTGATTTGAAGATAGTTTTCTAAGTGACACCAAAACCCACACCCCTATAGCGATCGAATACTCTCGGAAGGTAGCTTGGGCTAGGATATCTTCACGACCACCACAATCTGCTATCTCCTATGATACAGCACTCGTGTTAGGCTCTCCCAAACACATATTATTGACAAAGATGTTAAACATAACTATCATAAGAAAATTACAAATAAAAATGTTAATTAATGCTATCATACTTACAATTCTTGCAGCCACTTCCCAGGGAGATGGTCAATCACACCCTCCTCGTTTTTACGCGCCTTCCATCCACAAAATATGACGCTCAATTGAACCAACTTTCGGATCTCCACCCGCCTCCAACACCGTAACATTTAAACAAACAAATTAAAATTCATCATCTTACTACTTAAAACCAAAACGGTTAAATAAAGCAAGTTATAACTATGGATATTATAAATACCATATCTTCACAATGCCAAATACCCTTAACCCCTCCTTTGAAAGTCTAGTCAGTTCTAACGCCTCCGCCGATTTTCTTCGCTTATTCTCTATATAGACAGAAATATATCAATCGACTTTGTCACACTCAAAAGGTCCGAACTATGAATAGTTACATGCCTAGTAAATGTGCATACTCGGTAAAGGCATATAACTAATAACACAAAGATCGAGTGTTGAATATTCACAGTGCACATGTACAGTGGGTTGGCTCCCAAAGACTTTCTTCATGCAAGTTGTATGCTAATAATGATAATGCTTTTCTTAATTAATATTCCTTTCAATCACTTTGTAGTTCTTGTTTTCTTGATTATCAAGTCTAATAAATGCATAGGATCAAACTTTTCTTATTTTAAAATCACAACATTCTTAAAAGCCAAACAAACCAAAGATGATAAGACTATGTATACAAGTTCCAAGGATACATACTAAGTTCCTCATCTTCCGGGCCTTTGCTACAAAAGCTATCCAACCTTCCATGCTTATAAAATCTTTATATTCCGGTGGAGGCTCATCACATTCCCGCTGTCGCCTCAAGGTACTCTTCCTCAAGTTAGTTCGAAATGTCCTATGCATTTTTCTCGCACGCGAACTAGAGTACTCCGCGAGTCTCACCAACCACAAAAGTCATCTTCAACCCCAATATAAATAAAATCTGGAGTATAAGTATGTCCACATAATTAAGAAACAATATAACTAACTCCTCATAATTAATTTACCCGTACATCACGCCAGATCTCATCTTTGAGATTGTTCAAAGCTGACCCTCCAACTATTGAAAGTATAGGGACCCCTTGCACTTTGACCCAATGTAACTAACTCAAGTCTCTACCATTTCACCAATGGGCTAACCTTTAACATTCCATTTAACCTAAAAAATTTGTTTAAGCGTGTACATTTAGACAACAAACAATTAATATAATGAAACAATTAATTAGATTAATTAGTAAGTATTTTACCACAATTTTAGGTCCTTTACCCCCACGGATAACAATCTTCTTCTTAAAAGGCCCACGATGCCTCACTCTTTTTGGTGGCCTCTCGTCCTCATCCAACACTACCTCAGCAGAGGATTTCGGTACTACCCTCAAGTGGATTCCACTGAGGTGGAAATCAGTAACCCGTGCTCAACGGCAAATACGTAGGTATAGCCATACCGGGAGGTAGAGACTCTGGGTTAACCCCAACAACGGTGTCCTTTGCTGATGTCCTTCTTCACTGGGCTACTGATTTTCTTCTTATTGGGACCATGATAGTGGGCGCTGAGTGTCCCTGTGGTTAATCTCCTGTGCACCACCAAACTCTTCTCGATCAAACGTGGATCGATCGGATCCTCAAATGTACTAAGGGTATATCCCTGCTCCATCTAAACACGTAAAGAGCTGAGAAACCAATATATGGATTTTACTGACAACTACATGCTAGACACCACATAAAACACATACACATTTACTCAAACACAGCATTCGTAGCAAATAGTTTATCAATGGGTTCAACACCCTAAATATCATCGGGGTGAAAAATTATGCATGAACACTTCAAACTCGGTCATCTAATTCCGTCCCCAATCTCATGAAATATCCCAACACGTGATGAGTAGATCGTGCCCACTGCTACCACTAGGCAACCAGGCACACAAACCAAACCCCATCGCACACTGCCCACACCAGTGGCATCGGTGATAACAACGAGATGGGGTCTCATTGTCCAACCCGCACAATGAGGAAATCATAAGACGCCGAATACTCGACGCCACAAGGTAATCACACATGTAACCGCGCACGTCCGCCAATACATGCAAAACACTTTTGCTCATAACTCTTTCTTTGTGTTCAATCTTCTTTGCCAAAGCTCAAAATGGCTCACACTGCATAGTTTTAACATCTTTAAAACTTTCATTACAAATATCTCTTTACATTAAGTGCAATCACGCATACACTCTTGATCGATGCACCAAATATAGGTTCGGGATAATAAAAAAACATCTTTAAAGTTTAAATATGGTGTAAACCACGAGCAAAGACATGACCCCAAAGTCCAAAGGACCTCAAGTCCGTAATAACAAAGAACCTTAGTACCGATGCCCTAACACTAAGTTCAACAACACTACAAAGATGGCTGAATAAATTTTTGTTTTCATAAAATCTTTTAAAATTGGAAATTCATTAATAAAATCTTTAAATAATAAAGCTTAGCTTTCACAAAAATAAGTCACTTGAGGTTTTAACTTAATCAAAATATACAATACCGTTTCAAAATCTTGCTGCCTACACTTTTCCAAATTTGTCAATAATTATCATTTTTTAAAGCTTTTAAGCCAAAATTTAGCTTTTTCCACTTAAACAATTTTCTAAAATCATAATTAACTTATTTTCACCAATTAATTTCATAAAATAATATTTTATAATATTCCGTAATTTATTACGTAAAATTAGCAGAACAAAAATATTTTCACGGTTTCTCTCTCATGTGACTCAAAATAAAACTCATATAGTAATAAATATTAAAATAATAATATTTTCCAAATTCCTTATTTTTCCCAAATAAAATTCCATTAATATTATATATCAATATTTTACCAGTTAAAACATTGAATATAATTTACTTAAGTTTCTAAAGCTTTTATTCCATTAATTTAATTGGGCACGACCATTGTCAGGCTTCTCAAACATCAACCAACAACAATATCACATAGATATTTCCGTAGATCATGCATCACAAAAGTATAATATAATTAAAATAAACAATTAAACCAATTAAACAAACATAGATCAAAAGACGATAACTTAAACTATTTAAATAAATACCAAAAATAATTACAAACAAACACAGAGGCATATAGCCACGAATATATCCTTTGGTATTCCTCTTACTTTCCGAGTTTCTTGTGAATTAGTGAATTTCTTCGTAAGGTCCTGGAGTACATGGTATACGTCGATTCACTCAACCTTCAACCATTACAATCAAATACATTAAAATCAAGAAACTAAAACATTCAAAACCCTACTACATGGTCACGGCCCTACGATTTTTGAGTGATTGAAATTTCTAATCATGATTAAGTCAGGTGGATTAATGGTCCTTAATCAACCAACATCATGGATTAGTGGCTTTTGAACAAATTTTAAACTTAAACTTCCTAATTTTCATATACTTAGACTCCCTTGACATGTTCATAGATGGGAAGGTTTTTAGTTTGATAAACTAACTTGGATTTATTAACATATATACTAATAGCTTGATTACTAAGATCATTAATGAAAACTTGAAACAAAACTCATCAAAATCATCCACTCCTAGTGGTTCTGCCAACATAGAGATTTTGAGGCTTTTCATTTCGCGATTAAACTAATATGGATTAGAAAGTAGTGTAGACATACATGTCATATGAAATAGCCATGATCATACATGACAACACATGAACAAAATCCTATCAAACCTATTCTCCTAGGTTCGCCAAAGTTTAGTTTATTAGGAAGCGAGAATTTTTATTATATCATGCTCTTTGATTTAGATAGCATGCATGCTATCATGAATATAGAAAGTGGTTTCAACATCACGAGATTTTTCAGAATTTGTTATGAATTTTCAGTTCTAGGCTTAGAAACTTAAAAGGAGGAATATAACGTAGGATAAACTTGAATCATGAAACTTATCAAGAACATAGATATGACAGGAAGTTAAGAATAGGATTCTACTCATTGAAGATCAAACATAAGTAACTAAGAACTTGCTTCACAAAGTGATGCTAGAAAAAGCTTTATGAATCCTATGAGTTTTTGAAACAAAGGCACAGGAAGAAATGAAATGAGAGAGATGAGGAGATTGCATGTGCCACTTTTTGGGAGGGATTTAGTAGAGCGAGGTGACTTTTCTAAGGATTTAAGTGCAATTAATTCCTAGGGACCATTTTGCAAAGATTCTAAAAGTATAAGGACTATTTTGCAAATTGCCAATAGTTTGAGAAATGACGACCATGCGCAACATTTAACGTGGTTCACATGTGACTCATCTTGTTGAATTTTCTTAAGGCTTTTTCGAAGAATCTAGAATACTTTGGGACTCGTTAGGATTTGTGTGGAACTCTGGGAGAATAAATTTTGAGAATATCGCTGAAGATTCAAGAATAAACTTGACTCATTCAAGCTAAGGGCAGCCCTAACTCCTCCTCGGGCTCGTGTACGGGCCTTGAAATTGGGCTTGATTTAATCATTTTGACCACTAAAATGCTTGGCGATAACCATAAGATATAAACTTACATGATTTCTAATTTTGGGCTTTTTGCTGAATTAAATTCATGGACAAGTGAATTTCAGTTTCAAGTCCACTTCGCCTCTAACGGGTTCGGGAACAAAGATTTTGGCCCAATTTGTAACACCCTAGTTTTTACACCTATGATTAATTATTTTATTTGGATGTTTAAATTTATTATGTTATGTGGGTTTAGTTTAGCAATTAAATTACTCTCTTCAAATTATTTTATCAGTGAGTTGCCAAGACCGACTTATTTCGTTGAACGCTATCACATTGTTATACACTTACGTTATCATTACTATTATACCAAGATGTAAAAAATATTTTAAACTTGGGTGACTCTATATTTTCTTAGTGGATCAGTTCAACTATTAATCTTTACTCTAATTTGAATTTTGAAATCTTATATTTCGCATTATCAATCTTTATTTTTGCATTCCTTCCCAAAAGTAAAAGATGTTTATTTTAGGCTTAATCTTTATCACTCTGGCCTGGCACCCACTAGTACAAAATCTGAAATTCCTCCTCTCTCTCTAAGAAACCCGTATGATACCCCCCTACATCCTCCTTTCTTTTATTTCT
>JAUPTC010001030.1:0-30454 GCA_030762895.1 Sophora flavescens
TTTTTAAACTAACTACATATATACAAACTATGGGTGGTACACTTCCAAGAAAGAAAGTTGCCCAACGCCTCTTTTATGATGTTGATGTCGGTCGAGATAATGGAGGTTGGATTGTTGAATATACTACCAAGTTTAATTGGACAAAAGATTATATCTTTTAAGTAATAAACTAACATAGAAGTATAACGAATCTATACTATTACTTCTAATTGTAATCAGTGAAAATTAACATTTACCTCGCTCCATCTTTCATTGATCCCCGGAGGAGATAATTTCCAACATCCACTTTGCATCACATAGTAGCCCACATTCATGACCCCACGTTGTATACGTGACTCATTAGTAAATTGATTAGAATATGAGGTGGAAATAAAATAGAAATCAATTATTGTACCCACTGCATTTTGATGCATTTGAACTAATAAAGTATCTTCTGGCGGGATAATCCATCGATGGCCAGTACGCCTTTCACCGCAACATGTGGGATGCATTAATAGACCTATCATGACAAAAACATTAATTAAAGTATATCTAATAGATTTCGAGATAATTAAAAACAACTGCAATGCAATTATAAATATTTTAATGTCGTTTAGATGATAGTCTTGATTGATTAGGCATTTCCCAGACAGACAGAAGACCCGGCGTTCATTCTTGGGTACAAGGGCGATTTGCCAATCGGCTGCAGTATTGGGAAAGTTGGTGACTAAGTCATATATAGTTATACTTAAATAGCAGGTACTTACTTATTGAGATAGCGCAGATAGAATTGATGAAAGTCTCGGAGCAAAATATCGTATGATAGTGGCCAAGGTCCTAGATGCTACGAGAACATCACCCAAATGAACATGGGGTCAATGAACCCCATAAAGGGCGAGTTACCACGATCGACCAACATACGATGCGGTAACTAATATATTGGAAAAACATGTTAATTATAGTAGTATTTAAAAATTAATTCATTACAACATAAATAAAATGTACTTACATGCACCAAGCGTATGTGTGCGAGTGGCCATTCTTTTTGAGTACATCTCCACAAGTTCAACTCTTTGGTATATACGTTCACCGGAGCGGCATCATGTTCACGTTGCAAAGTGCATCATCATCCATGGTGACCATATGGCGAACCCAAAAAACATCACCATAGCGAAGTGCCTCACGCAGCCGATCCTAAAAACATAGATATATGTGTAATCCCGGATAATTAAATTTATTTAATTGATTATTAACTAAATGGTCAAATGAATACCATGGCGGAACGGGCATCTCTGGTCTTCCTAATCCGACCTTTTAGGCGCGATATCATTTCAGTATCACATATGAATAAAATAAAGCATTATCTTTAAAGATAATAAATATATTCCAACTATGAATATATAAAAACAAAATAACAGATACCTCGGATGCAACAAGAGAGTTGTCTGTCTTCTTGGCGACAGAGGATGAGTTCACGGGGACGACCAGTTTGTTTAGACCTCACTCGAGTGGAGGCACGGGGACTCGGCATCACATCTCGAATAATCTCAATGGACACCCTCGGTGATCATCCGGTAGCCGGATTGTATGATATTACCTAACCTATTATATGCCACCCGATGCCACTAGCGGATGGATGATCATCAACATATAATTACCTTTTATCCCAGTGCGTCATCGTCATCATCAACGCCATCATCATCATCATATTTTAGGATGGGGAGGATCCTGAGCCCTTAGTGCTCACATGGACAGAGGAGGAGAGAGGGTTGGACACCGTCATATCTGGCCCGGGACATAGAAGTAATATTGCCATCTGTGGGCAGCGCTCGACCTCTCGTCGAGCTCAGTGCAATCTCTGTTTTTAGTGGTCTATCTACATATGGCCAAATCACATGGCATTGGTGTGAAGATGAACGATGGTATTGGCGAATCACGACTCACATCCACTATGCACGGCGGGTGGTGGTTCCAGAGTAAGCGATAGATAAGATGTCATTCGTCCTCGCTTTAGGAACAAGGTTCCTTGGGTTATTTGATCATCGAAACATCATCCATAAAAATATCGGGTCATTACAATTCGGTAACAATCTTAACAACAATTACAACAAACTATACTTACAATCCTCGGCTACTTGGGCCTCGCGGGATGTATATTGTCCCGTTTTTTCTTTGTCGGCCCTCTTCCATGAACGATGGCGTAGGGTGGAGAAGTGGATCCCGACAACCTTTTGGAAGAGTTTCATTAGGATCCCTGAGATCCGCTAGCGTGCTTTCTTTTCCTCTTCAACCATTTTCTTAACAAGCTTTTTATATCCCCATGAGACATGACATAGGGGTAGGCGTTCTTACTTTGGTTTTCCACCCCTTTTTACTCTTATGCCATTATAAATAAAAGACAATTAAATTACATGATAAATGAAATTAATGCACTTACATAAATTTAGAGACAAATCAAATAGTTACACAGAAAAGGCACGGGGGATCGCGTCGGCTCGAACAAGCGATCCCACGTCCAACGCTGTCAAAAGCGGATACACCTCAGTGGGTTCTTTTCTTTTGGATTAGATATATAGTATACTCCGGTCGACTTAAAAGCCTCCCAGCGCTCTCCCGACCCCGTGGCGGCAACTTCATCACCAGCGTATGCTTGTCGGTATGTCAAATGTCGCTTCATTAGGACAAAAGAATCACAATTCTTGTATGATATTATTAAGATAAAAATTAAATAAATCACAGACAAACCGGGCGTGAAGTATAAATGCGAGAATGCTATCATATCGCTCCTTAACGTGGGGTACATCTCTCACCTATCAATGGGTATCTGGGACACGATTTCCTAGCAAAGGGTCGCCACAAGTGATGTTCGATCTTCCGTTGGCCCCGATAGGTTTGAGGTTTATCGTCAAAATCTACTCTTATCCTTTGATTTGTACCGTCGGTCGGTCAATTCCCTAATCATTTCACACGTCTACCCTCTCACAGGTCTGAAGGTCTCATTGCATGAAGGAGGGATACTCATGATCAGTATTATGACTGTTTAAACCTAAAACCAAAAAAACTTGTTAGTATGTCGGGATAAATATGAAACATAACTTATAATGTCGATCAATGTACATAAACATAACTATAAATATCAAAGTAAACATATAATATTCCAATAAAAGCTTTACTAAGGCTTTACCAATTTTTGTGGGCATATGCTGGAATCAAATAAATTTTCAAGAAATGCATTTAAAACTCATTGAAAGCTTTTCGGCCAAATTGTACCTTAGAGAGCACCTAGTTGTTATTGTGCAAAGGCAGGAACAAGCGAGAAAAGCGAGTGTAGCACTATGAGCAGGTCAGGACCTCCTCAAGTCAAATCCATGATCCGGAAAATAACGCTTCCAATTTCGTGTTACGCAAATAGAGTAAGAAAGTTGGTCGTGGCAATGATTGTTAGAAATACTATATATATGTATATAGATTTTTAGTGAGGGCATCACGGTTAAGACAAAAAGAAACTAGGTTAAAAGAATCAACAATAGTGCTTTAATGCAGGTGACAAAAGTTAATTTAAAAAAGAACCTCCATTTCTTCCTATATCGCAAGTTACTGCAAATTGAGATCTACACGGTAACTTATTACCGCATTAGTGTTGTGTCGAGATAAATTACGTTTGCATGAAACGGTTGATTCGAACAAAAGAAAATAATATAGTTAATTTAAAAAAAAGTAAAATCACTAACACTATCACAATTACATGAACCAAACACCAATCACTAATCATGGACGTCATGATTGCATGAACCAACACAAATCACATGAAGCGTCATTTAAACGTAAAAATTCTAGATGAGATATATCATAAAAACGAGCATAATGACTATCTAACAACAAATAAACAATTTGATAGTTCTTTCTCTATTCTTGTCTGAAAATAAAAAAATAACAATTAAATAGGAGCAAAACTGATGCACAATTTTGATAGTCATATTTCCCCTTCCTCCTGCAAGCAAAATCCATGGCTTAGGAATGACAATACTTCATTTGTTTGTGACTCTATCAACATCAGTGCAATTCCATTGAAGCTTAAATATACTCTCTCAGCTTATCAAGTACAAACTACAATGGCATAAAATTAGTCGACTAAAAGTCTTGCAAACCTATAATTAAAAAGGTTACACCTCTCCAAGTTTGGTTACTGCAGGAGGAACAAAACATAGCTGCTCTCAAAAAGAATTTTTTCAACCATCAGTTTAAGAAAATTATTGTAATAGCCAGGCTTAGCCTTTCTCAACTAACATCTTCTTCCTTTCTAAGTTCAGCACCCAATGGATAGTCATTGTTTAGACCAAGTTAATTTTCCCCAAATAACAACATGCGTTGGCCAACATTTTATAACCAACAACGACCAAGAGAAAGAGTGTGTAGAAACAGAAACCCGGCCAACCTCATACCCCCTAAAACCGGCGCAAACCGGTGAAAAACAAAGAAAAATTTGAACGAAACCGAAGATTGAATATGGAAAACCTAAACCAAATCGATTAATCCAACAAAAAATCCATTACCCATACACATGGTGAATGAACCACAACAACAAAGCGAACAAAGTGAATACTAGAGAATGAGCAAGGTGAAGGGGAAAGTGAAGCAAAGTAAAATGGAGGAAGCCACTCAGGAGAATGAAGAAATGGGCCGCAGCGGACGAGGAGGAGCGGAGGAGAGCAGCATCCAAACAAAAAGCAAAAGCACGGGGGAGAGAGACGCACGTTGGCACATGGTGTTTTACTGTTTTAGGTTCAACTAGCAAGAAACTAGAAATGAAGAATGCACGAGGGATGGCGCGCGGAAGATAAAAATTGGGATTATTCATACGTCGATTATCCTAAAAACCGGGGCAAAGGTAACAATATACACATCAAGTATAGCAAAACCGATGTGTAAACCTTACACTTTTATTTTATTTTTTAAATTTTATACACTCAGCTTAGTAAACCGAGTGTGTACAGTAAAATTTTTAATTTTCCTTTTTTTTTTATTTGAGTAATTTATACACTCAGTTAGTCAGAAACAGAGTGTTGTTAATCCATTGTTTACACTCGGTTACTAAGAACCGATGTTGAAATGTTACTAGTTCCCGACTTTTAAATTTTTTTTATTTTAATTCTTAAACGCCGGTTTAGAAATATTAGATGTGGAAAAGTTTTACACTCGGTTATTGATGCATACCGATGTGTATACTTTGGTTTTAATTTCAAAATCGTCACCGCCTCGTTTTACACACATCAGCTTCACAATGAATCGAATGTGTAAACTCGAATTGTAATCCCTTTGTAACTATAGCGTATCCATCGTGAGTAGTGGATATTGTCTTTTGTCTTCTATATGATTTATTTTCTAATCCATCAAATTCATTCTTCTAAACCTCCTCTTATCAAATCTATGGCTCCGCCCTGCATTCGTTATATCCTCATACAAATTGGATTTATTTATATAATGTAAAGTAAGTTTATCTTTAAGTATAAAAAAATTAAGGATGTATTTACCATTTGATCATTTGGTAGTTAAAATATCTATACATTTTATCAAATTATTAGTGAGTACCTTCACTTCTCCATTTTAGAGGAGGCAAATCTCTTCAAATTCATCCATATTAATCCTTTTAATACAAAAAAAAAAATATTCAATAAACATCCAATGTCTAGCCCGAGGATATAAAAAAATTGAATGCTTCTTTATGTAATAAATAAGATAATCCTACATGAGGACATATATAGAAATATTCTAATCCCAATTCCTTCAATAATCTAAATGGTGAGTTTACCTTTCAAAAAAAAAAAAAAAATGGTGAGTTTAACTTGTTGTATTTACAGATTAATTTTGGATCTTTGATACGCAATTTTTAAATTATTAATTATTATTATATCAATAATTGTTAAAGATAATTATTATAAAAATCGAATATTTTTTAACAATATAATATAATGTTGCATGACCGATTGATAGCTTTTTTTATTATTATTTTCTTAAATTTCAATGGATTTTTTATATGAGTTTTACAGATTTTTAGACGAGTCCCTCCTCCGTTTTTGTGAGAACTTTCGCTTTTCTCTCCTCTTTTTCGTGAGAGCTTCGTTTTCTCTCCGTCTTCGTGAGAGTCTCATTCTTTTTTTTTCTTGTTCGATGTAGTTGACTCATGAAGGGTGGAGTGAATGTAAACATGGAGGTTGAACTCGATGGAGGAAGAGGAAGAGTGGTTTGTTTTTATTGTGGAGCAAGAGAGGGATGCCAGTGAGAAGTTCAGAAGCTACGAGGTGAATGGAGGGGTTGCGCGCTTTATCAATGAGAAGCCTGGAGTGTTTAATGTTAGGAATCATGATATTGTAGAGAATTTATTTGATGGCAGATGCGCAACATAATCCCATGCAATTGATAAGGAGTCATTATGGAGAGAGAAAAAGACGTAGGCAAGTTATTACGGGCAAAAACAAACGGATGATTTTGTGCCCAGGTTATGTTTGGATTGAAGGGAGAGAATGGAATTAAATGTAATTGAACATAATGGAATGGGGGAATGGGGTGGAATGGAATGGAATGAAATGTTATTGAACATAATGGAATGGGATTAATGAAATGAAACCTAATAAAACTTTCATTTTATTGTTTGGATATTTATGATGGGACGAAACAAAGTTTACATTCCATTGTTTGGGAAGTGAACGGAATGAAATATATTATAATTTTTTATTCCTATATTATCCTTGCTTTAAAAACACTAATATTTTATTTATTATGCTTTTAATAAAATCATTTTTAACCATCCAATCACTTAATGAATTTAAAATCGTATGCCGACATCTAAAATTCTAATTTAGTTCATTATCTTTTTAACTAATCAATCACTAAGTTTACCTGCTTTTATTTTTTTTTAAAGTCCGTAAAAATAAAAATCAAGTTATTATAACATTATGATAATTTCTTATTGATAATTTTATACTTTAACTACATTTAGATTCTTTACAAGTAACCCGTTGGTTCAATATCAATTTCATTTCACCTTACCCAATAACATGTGCATTTGCGAATATTGCCTATGATTTATGAAGGAGGCTGTTTTGGAATGGAAGATCGAAATGCACGTAACACCAACAGGACAATAACGTATTTAAATTACATGATAGAGTTTTTATTTTTTTGGCTGTTCTACATGATAGGTTTTTAATTTGCAATTAAACTATGTTGAAGCCGTATCCCAAGAGAAAAGGAAATAAATTTAATCAAGCCTGAGTCGCCAGGATAAATTAGTAATTATATGATTTTATAGAGCATTAATCGATGGGATTGAATGGAATAGGTCCTACTACTTTCCATCGGATTCCATTCTCTTTTAACCAATCCAACCAATGGAACAACATACCACTTCATTCAATTCCCCTCTATAACCAATCCAAACACACCCCGAGGGTCGTGGTGTCCTGAGTCATGCAGCGTTAGCGAGGCAGCGCAAGTCAAGTATTTTGTATCGGGTTGGTTCTGGTTTCCATGCCAACTTAAGAAATGAATATTCTTAGTTGGAACCAGCCGGTCCGGATAACCTGCGTGCGCTCCTATTCTCAAATATCTCATTTGGTGTTATTGGTGGGGACGTGTTTTTCCGTTTTTATTTTTACTTTTGGAATTTTTAGTTTATGCAAATAAAGCCGATTATTTCCAAATCAGAGGAGTCTTTTATTATGTTATGTCAATTTGTGAGCTTTGAGCCTTATCAGAGATAGCTCAAGCTCGAAGAGCCGGCAATCGACTTCAAACCGCAATTTACTTGATGATGGAATATATTTCTTCAAAGCCAAATTCTATAGTTATTTTCCCTAGATTCGGTGCATAAAAAGGGAAGTTCATGGTCTCCTTCAAGAGGACCGAGCTGAATATAGACTATTATTTCCAAATCGTATGGTAGCTTTATCATCTTATGTCACCAACTCTTCAAGAGTTTAATAATAGGAAAATCCATATAGTTGCTCACTCAAAATTAGGATACTACACGTATTACTATTCTCCAAAATTGGTGATGACGTTATCAGTAGATGGGCGCTCGTCATTTTCCATGGATTTGCTTAACTTTTCTTTGTCAAAAAAATAATAATAATAACACCAGAATAATATTGTTGAATGATAATGTGTTTAAATTGACATTTAATATAAAATAACAATACATCTAAAAGCTAGTAAATAACGAAAGATACATTTTCAAAATATTTATAATTTTAATGAGTCATCTAAAAACAACTTAAAATTTAATATAAATTCTAGAGTCCAAAAACTAATTTAATCAATCTCTTTTACAGTAAGTTTATTCACTTATATTTTTACTTATATGATGTTAGAATTTTACCATTTGATTATATTTAATCTTACCTATTTTTTGTACTTTTTTACGCAGTGACATGTATCTGATTTTTTCTCTTCAAACTCAGTTAGAGTCTTAGAGATTCCGATCTTCTTTTGACATCGTCTCAATCTTTAATCATGGTTGATGGGGATTACTCGGATGAATTTGGATTATCTTTAGAGTTTCATAGAGGTTAAAGAAAAAATAGACACGATAACACAAGATATAATTTTTTTAAAAATCCCATAAGCTTAGCTGCTTACTGTATTTCTATTAATGTCCAAATTTGCACCGACGGTTTAAAAAGTGATATATATATAGTATATATATATATATATATATATATATATATATATATATATATATATTGTGGATTTAAATATAAACAAAATTCAACTAATTCAACTCTATTTAATGCCGATTAACACAATTAAACCAATCCAACCAATTTTCTTTTACTTTTTCAAAGAGCATTGCATACTCCCTAGACAAAAAGATTTAGTAATTGTAACTCTTTTATATATATAAATCAAGCAATTAAACTAAATTAATTAATTTTCTTAATAAGATGCAAGCTAGTTAATTTCTTTATAATCGGTCCGGGAGTAGAAGAGGACAATCTCAATAAAAACTTATCATATTGTTATCTTAGAGTGTGTTTGTTTTTATTATTGTAACATAATTCCCTTGAGAAAGTGGGGGTGAGGGAGAGGGAGGGGGAGAATGCAACATTCCCATATTTATTTCAAATATTAGAAAATTATTCTCAAATACATTTTATTTCTAGGATTTTTTTTTATCAATCAGAAACTTAAAAATAGCAAAACATAAAAGAACAAGCGACTTAAGGCCTTACCTCAACAATTCCCATAGCATCAACAAGCAGAATGGGAGTAAGCTGACGAAGTCCTGATCCATGGATGCCCATGCTTAGCTAGCCATCACTACAAAAAAAAAACAATTGTTTAGCGACCATAATATTCGGGTCGCTAAACGTAGTAGAATCGTCACTATTTAATTTAGCGCCGATTTAGCTCCAGTTAAGGTGCGCATCGAATACACTGTCATAGGCTTTGAATGGATCGAACTAATATTTGATCGCTTAATTGATGTAATCAATTTTAAATGCAAAATAATAATAAATGGTCAGCATTAGGTTGGTCGATTTTTGGTAATCGTTTAGCGTGATCGGACTCCGTCATTGCTAGTTCGGGCCCCCCAATTTTGATTATCGTTAACCTATATTAGCAACGGATTTTTGGTCGCTATACATCATCTAGAATGTTAAAGAAAGTTTAGCGATCCAATTATTGGTTTTAATTCTATTGCTAAATCGGTTATTATTAAAAAAAAATTTAATTTTATTTTTAAAATAAATTTTTTTCCCGATTTTCTTTTAAACGTTAGAAAAATTACTAATAAAACACACCAAATTACTTATGAAATACCACAATCATAAAAATAATAAATATATATAAAAAGAATAATCCAAAATGTCGAAAAAGAATCGTTTAAAGTCAAAAATATGGCAAAAAAAATCATGTCAGATGAGGGGGAGATGGGGGGAATCCATCATCCTCGTCCAATCCTCACCGAGGCGTGCTAGATGATCGCCCCCTTCGCACAGAGTGAATCGTGAATGGGCGCGAACGGGGGAGAGCCGCAGCAAGCGCACAACCGCTGTGAAAGCATCATCCTGAGCAACTGAGTCTGGATCCTCATATGCTCCAACACCAGCCGAAGAAACCGCCCTCGCCTGATGCTTGCTTGCATCACCGTTCCGTGTGGCTGAGTCAACGCGTGTGTAACTGCTCCGCCATCCGTTGCTCTCTCTCGCTCTTTTCCGGCTCCGCTCACCGCGTGATGGTGTCCTCGCATTTGGTGGAACCACTCCTGAGGGACGGTATCGCGCAGGAGGCGAGAAAAGGTATCTTGGGACGATGAAGCGATAAACTCGCTCTCCTTGTGTCCGAGGCCACATCGCGTGCCCCTTCTTGTTCCCGCCCGACGACCTCCAAATAAATGGCATTATCGTCAACGGAGACAGGAGAGCAGGCCCATCACCAGCCAAGCCTCATCTTGGACCTGATGGGGCACGGATATGGCATCGTCCCTTCTTCGTTGAAGCCCACCTACAAAGTATAGTTGAAGAGATTTAGTTAAAATTATATCTAATAATAACAAATCATTTATAATAAATTACAAGTAAACACTAATTTATTTTTTTACTTACAAAGATAGTTACTGGCCTTGTCGTTGACCCATGTCCCCACTTCAACTTCTTCGGCCCTCTCTACCAACTCCATAGAATCTGGGGCTCACTGCTTCGTGCTTTGCACTGAAAAATATAATATTAAATTCATAAGAATAATTAAAAATGAAAACTAATTAATTAAATAGTATATTAAGTCAAAAGTTTAATGTATTACCAGCGTCAGTGAAGGACGACGATCGATTTAGACCCACCTGGCCCAAGCACATGCGCTACCATCGTAGCTCGATTACAGAATTGTGGCCCGGATCTCCGGAACTTCTCAATAGCCCAATATCGGGTCCAGCAGCCTCCCCGATCTCAGGATCCACCCACCTCCCTTATTCCCGACCCTTCCTCGCCTGTTTGCCGATTTTTCATGACCAAAGGAGCCTTTATGCTCAAATATGTCCCCTGACGAGAGCCTCTAAAGTCAAGTCCCACCTATACTCTTTCCGCAACTTACGGTTGTTAGGAAATTCGTGTGTACATATATATAATGTAAATTTAATTTAAATAACTTAATAAATTGTTACCTTAAACTCTAAAAACAACCGATCCCTATGTCCCTAGGGACGGCCTTCCATGTAGGCCATGGACCATCAAACTTAAGCGCCGCAGATCTTAGATCTCGAATCGAAAGGGCCCTTCACAAGCGGAAAGCTGCAGCAAAATTAAAGCATTAATAAATGTTCTAAATAAATTTTAAAAACAAGTAAATAGAAATTAACGATACTTTATATATATTAAAAAATTAAATTAGCATACTCGTATCCCCCCGGGGATAAGAAGAATCCTCCCCATCGGATGGACCACCACTCTCCTATCCCGAGGATGATGATGGTCCCGCTGTCGAGGGGTGGATGACGAGGTGCACCTGTGTCCCACCACATGAGACCGGGTGGGGGTGCAACTCCATCACCCCGAGGTGTCCGCCCACAGAGGTGCTGGTAGGGTGGTCTCGATCCCGAAGGTTGTGGGTCGACGGGAAGGGATCTCGCAAGACGACCTCCACGACGACCCCCTACCTCTAGAGGAATCTGCATCCGTGAAAAAAAATGAAAAGATGATTACACAACATTGTAAATAATACAAAAATAAATTACCTAATAAGTAGAATGACATTTACACAATGAATTATGACATAAATAAATTACCTAAGTAGAATCTCCGTCACTAAATTCACCTCACTCTCATCAAGATCACTTGATAGAATGTACCTTCGCTAGATGCGTCCAACCGGATTGATCCATTAACTCTCTTTCAACTTCTTCCCCATTTCCTGAAATGTCCACCAGAGAATTAACAATAATGTCCCATAATTTGAACCAAGCGATGGGGTCTTGAAAACTCATCATCTTGGTACGGAGCATCTTTTTCAGTCAAGTTGATTACATTATCGTGAATTATACCGCGAGCCTTTATCTTAATAACACCCAACCAGCCATGATGTCCCTGGGATATGGCGAGTAATAAACCACGCCTTCTGACTTTGGAAAAAAATGAATGGGCGGACGCCTTATTATACCTTCGAGACACCTAACTTGAACAATACCATAATTTTTATCTATTTTTGTCCCTACGCCAAGAGTAGGATCAAACCAATCACACTTGAAGCTAACTAACTTCATCATGGGGAAACCAGCATAATCGAGTTCAAGGATGTCAGCTTAGAACCCCATAGAAATCATCCTCTACATTGCCATCAGTTGGCTCGCACACAAACACCATAGGTACACGTCTGCATTCCTTCATTCCATGTTTTTGTGTTAAATTTATATCCATTTACAATATAAGTATTCCATGATGTAACCCATCCGTTAGGCCCCCATGCCAAATTTGTCAACAATGGATTTTGAACATTGTTTTCTCAATCTAGTACCTAAAAAATCAAATATTATATTATTCTTATACATGCTATATATTTAAGGAGATAAAATGTATTTCGACAAATGAAGGTGCTTAACCTACATATTTACCAACCACGTAGCAAAGTGAGAAGTAATTTCTCGATCAACCCGATCGCTTGAAATGTCGAGTTGAGATCCCTTAGAAAAATTGTCATTACATCCTACATACGGGAGATTAACGCCAGGACGATTAATAATCATAAATATCATAGAATCTTTGAGCTTGGGATTTGGATTCTCCTCTATGTATGGGGAACCCATTCCACCATCTTCTCCCCATCTTCTTCTAGTACAACACCAACCGATGGTCCAAGATGATCCATTATCATCTCAGTCAGATGGATTCAATTCTTCCCTCCTGGTCACCACTTCCATAGTACTAACCTTCAACCACAATCGGGTTTAAGTCAGGCAACGCCTCACCATGGTTACTCCACCAATAGTAATCAGGCATGAAACCCTTCTCATAAAGATCGGCTACAACTCCATCCACGCTTTTGAAAGATTGACACTTGCATCTTTTGCAAGGACACCTCAATTGATCACCGCCCACCGTATAAATCTCTCATGGCTAACAACAAACTCTATAAACTCACCCACTCCAACCTCTATACTCTTTCCTAAGACGTTTATTCCGATCCAACCTACGATACATCCATTTCCAGGATTCTCCGAATATCCATTGTCGGGCAATTAAATAGCCATGACCAATCCTACAATAACACTTATATATTACGGTGCATTCCAATAACTCCATCAATCTCGTTCTTATGACAAGGTATGAACATATCCCATTCGAGAAGAAACCTTTTCCACACTCGGCTACTAATAGTTATTCCCATATTCAAATACCTTATACTTGACAAAATTTTGGCAGCATTTTCCATCGGTCTCCAAGTTACACGACTCGAGCACGGTTTAATCACCGCGATCAAGTATGCACTGTGAGAACAAAAGGAAATGCATCAGACCGAGATTTCAACAAGTATATAAGGCATTTCAACATTGAAATGACTATTGTACGAGTGTGAAAAAGGTTTTTTCCCAAACTGTCCCACTTGGACAATTCAATATTCAATACAATGAGCATGCATACCTTGATAAGTTACGATGCTCATTAATATTGAATCTCAAATAGAAACAAAGGCTTTCGTAAATTAATTATTACCTCTAACGAGAAAATAAAACCATTAACCTATAAATATTGCAACATTGTTGAGCTTATATAAATTGCAGCAGTAAATCAATACAAACTTAGATTAAATATTGTAGCAAACATCCTATTGAGCTCCGCTCTCCACTAACAAGTAAAGCTTAATTGTCAAACACATGCATAATTTCTAAATTATCAACACACAACCAAGTATCCCGCTCTTTCGGACAGATCACATCCTATTGAGCTCCGCTCTCCACTAACAAACAACACATATTGACAAACACATGCATAAACATTAAATTATCAAAGATACAATCAGACAAGATCACATCTTATTGAGCTCCGCTCTCCACTAACAAACAAATCACTATTCTATATATACAGAATCCAAGATCTAACTATTTATAAGACTAGAAACACATAAATTAATATAAAATAGAATCAACAATATACGGTTACAAATTTAGAACAACTTGCAACTTCCTTCTTCCTTATACTCTCCTCCCCATCTCCTTTATTTCGTAAGAAGAGGACACAAAGGGAGAAAAGTACTAAGAACCTTTTCTCCCAAATCCTAACTCTTGGAAGATGAGGTAGGGGTTTAAATCTTAAATTACAAATTCCATTTGTTCGTGGTTTTGTCATATTTGCATGTTCGAGAACTCAAAACAAAATGCAAAACACAAAATTTGAAAGCTTTAATCAGTGACAAAAACGTAACTATAATAAACTAAACTAAAAAAAAAATGTTTCAAATGCTTTTTAGCGGAGCGGCTAGGGAAGAGAGACAAAGGATGCCAGAGAGATATGCCCTCGAGTAAAATGAGGAAGAAGGAGGTTCTGGCGAATTTAGGGATTTCAAAGAAGAGAAGATGAACTCTTTGAACAAGTAAGTCTCTTCAATGCAGCTAAGAGTGAAATTATATTATTAACATTTTTTTACTTAAAGTCTTTTTGCTTTAGAGATGGTAAGGAAGTTCTCCAAAAGCTGGTGTCCATATGTATGGTGAGGCCTTTAGGCTCTACAAATCCTTTGTTATCTGCCTTTTAAATGAATTCAAAGGTACCTTTCAAGAGTTTGGTTAATTAAAAGTATGCAAGTTTGTAATTCTACATTTCTGAACTTTTATCACAACGATATTTGCATGATGTTAATTTTCATGGAGAAAAACATACTATGTCAATTAAATCATTTCAATTAGAGTCAGTTTGATAAATCTCATATCTCAAAATTTCAAACCCGGCCCCCCCCCCCCCCAATGTGTACCAAACTGACCTCGATAATGAATTATTCATGGCATCATTTTGAAGTTTTTGAAATTGGATTATGTTTACACCCAAAAAAAACAAAAATAAATAAATCACAGGATATGGTCTCTGTGTGCATTAAGGAGACATACCATAGAGCTATGTTATTTGCACATCACAATCTTTGATCTCCCTTTATACTCTTTCATAGGGAAAATGGACCCATTTCTCATTAACTTAAGGTGTAAAAGGAGATGTTGGAGATTGTGATGAATGAATAACATTAATGCATAACATGTGATACTTCCCCAACCCCCTTTAACCATTGTGATTGAGGCTATAATTGATTGGAGTTTCTCTAATCTCTATTATGTTTGTGTGAAGTCTTTTTGTTTTCATCCAAAGCTTAGCTATATTCATGAGACCAGATAGCTAATAAATCTTTCTCTTGCCACAGTCCTATCAAGACCGTGCTTGTCCTTTCAATTGCATCAACCTTTTTTGATCAATCGAATGTTGCAATGGAATGTCGATTGTATTACTAATTCACATGATTCAAGTAGCATACTTAGAACCATCTCCTGTAAGGTGATGATATGAATACAAGGGTATATGAATGCTCCTAATCTTCATGCTAAGGTTTATGTGTGTGCTTATTTAATCCCTTTATCTAGCTAAGAATAGTAGAAATTATATTTATCCGACATTAATATTTTGGGGGCTTAGATAAATTTCTATTTTTTCATTTAGATTTGCAATTTAGTGTTATACAACAACTAAACCAAAACTTGGTTCTACCCCAAGGTAACCAGATTTGTCATGCCACTCGAAGTTTTTGTCTTTGGAACATTTTGTAAGAAAATTTGGATTAATTCTGCTCTCTGCTTTCCGATATTTCATTTTACAATCATGATTGGCCTCATTCTCGCAATCTGCAGCCTTCCATTGCAGAGAAAAAGATGAACCTCGTAAAATTTTTGACCCTCTTAGACATACCACCGCACTGCATTTTTGGACACACTCACAAAGCAACCAAAACAAGAATCATCATTGTTGCAAAAATAATTTCTAGAGACTGTGAAATAACAATAAACAGAGAATGAAGGCGCGGGGATACATAGAAGGAAGGAGGAATACCTTTAAAGTGGTCCTCGCGTTTGTCCCCGTGGTGGCGGAGCTCTACGGTGGTGGCCATCGTTTCTCACGGAGGGAAAGACCAAAGATGAGAGGGAGGAAAAGGAAGAGAAGAAAGGAAGGCACGATGGTGGCTGAGCTCTCACGGTGGTGGCCGATCAAGTGCGGTGGTGGCGGTTGTGGAGACAGACGATGGATCGGCGCGGTGGTGGAGGTAGGGAGCGAGGCGAGAGAGGAAAAATGAAGAAGTGAGGAAGGAAATGGAGATTTCGCGATTTAGGGATTTCAGTTTAAGGAAGAAATTGCTAAAATGGTTAGTTTGAATTTGAATTTATAATTTTAGTGACCGATTTAAATTTCATGCCGCTAACACGCGCTTATTTTATTTTTTTTACGCTGTTGCTTAGCGACCGAATTAATATCGATGCAAATATAAATAAAGTTTAGAGTATGAATTCATAAATTTAGCGACGGATTTCAAATCGTCGCTAATATAAATAAAGTTTGACCGTTGCATTTAATTCTGGCCGCCATTTAGAGTAGCTAAAAATTCATAAATTTCCGACTTTTACTTTTATTTGTTTAGCGACCAGACATAACGACCGATATCTCTCAAGCACGTTTCTATTTCTGTCGCAGACTCAACTCTAACCAATGTTTCATGGATCCTACAATCGGCCGTTATTTCACGCAAAAAAGAACCAAAAAATTCGGTTACTATTTTCGATCGCTAAATGACCTTTTTTTTAGTGCGTTCCACGCAAGCATTTCCCTCCCTTAAAACATGTTGAAATCGTAGATTCCAATGAAGGGACATGAATCTTCTGATACTGTTGATAAGAGGAGCATGAGGATGAAGCATTGAACTCCATCTTTAACCAAATCCAGAGCAGATTGAGAATCAGACTCGCAAATAATATTTGTGTATCCAAAATTCCAAACCAATCTTAAACCATTGAGAATTGGCAAGAGTTCAGCATTAACATTGTTAGAGATCCCACATGAACCAGAAAAACCAATGATCCAATTTCCTTGCATGTCTCTAATAAGCCCTCCAAATCCCATCTTCCTGGGTTACCCAAGTTGCTTCCATCCACATTGATTTTATAATATCTCTCTCTTGGTGGTAGCCAACAAACCTCTCTTGGCAGCATGCAGATACTAACAGAACCAAAAGCCCGAGTGAAGGAATTAGTCGTTGAACGAATTTTGCTAAGAATACACCAATCCCTCCATCTACTATTAGAGAATAATTCTTCATTCCTATCCTTCAAAATAAGCCAACAAGTAACCACAAAGATAATACCTTTCTCCTCATCAGTCGAGTTCAGTCTAATCAAGTCACAGAAGTTAGAGGTATGAAAGTAGCTGTGTTTATTGAAACATAGCAGATTCCAAATTTGGCTAGCATACCTACAATCCCTTAGAGTATGCAAAGATGTTTCTACTACTAAACCACATCTATTCTATACCATGATCGTGCAAAATATCCCACACATGTTTCCCAAAAGAGCAATGTAATGTTAGTCTCCCCTTGCTCTATGGATACCTAAGCCACCCTTGTTTATAGGTTGCATCAACTTTGTTCCATTTAACCCAATGATTGGATTTTCCTCCTGATACAAGCATCAATACTGTCACAAGTGCCTTCGGGAAACCATAGATTTTTGCATAGTGTATATATGCATAGAGGAGATAACTGAATTGGCTATAGTTACTCTACTAGCCCTGCTCAACAGTTTGCTTTTCCACCCTGCAAGTCTCCCATTTATTTTGTCAAGAGTAAAGGAGAAATCTGCTTTCTTAACCCTATCTGCTAGCAAGGGGAATCCTAGATATATGCCAATGTTTAGAGTGTGATTAAACTCGATGATACATTTCAATTTAGCCACTTTAGACCTGGGGACATTTCTGGAATGCAGAAATCTGGACTTATGGACATTGACCTTCATTCCTGAGGGCAACACAGAAGGTGTGAAGCACCTCTTTGACCAGTCTTACGTAAGAAGCTTTTTTCCTTGTGAACGTGAGGCAGTCATCAGCAAAGAATAATTATTTGTCAAATATTATATTAATTAATTTCATTTTAGGTGCGTTTGAGTAAACAACTTAATTAAGAATCATTACATAAGACCTTATCGCTTATCGCATGAGAGCTTACGCCATGTGCTTAAAGAAGTTAAAAAGTTAAACAATGGGGCATTTAGAGGATTCAAATAAGGTAAAAACACGGGAGAAGGTGTTTAGTGATAAGCTTCTTATGATAATTCCATGTTTCTCACAAATGACTTATGAAAATAAGTCAAAAACTCTATGGGATGTCATAAGTTATTTTTATAAGTTCCGCCAAACACACCATAAGAGCTTATGTTATCGGATAAGTCAAAATGAAACTTAAATAAAAGCCTTCTTCCAAACGCCGCCTTTATGTACTCCCTACTTTAGGGTGTAAACTATTTTCCCCAAGTAGCATGGCTAAGAAATTTAGTTATTATTCTTTGCTGTTTTTTTTATAAATTCTTTAGGAATTTCAAAAGTTGACAAGATGATTTTGTGATGGTAACTTGACGCGGACGTTATTTTGGTTTAATGAGAAAAAAATGCTTATTATGGATGCAGATACACATAATAATATATTTATTATTGCTACGGTTTCTTTTTTTCTTTTAAGCGAAATTGGTATGTAAAGATATCACTATAAAGAGAATGATCCCAACTAGGTTGGTACCATAAACCCTACCAATCGTATGGAAGATCCAAAAATTTATTAAAACCAAAAACAAAAAAAAAACAAATTTATTAATTATTGCTAAGGTAGCTTATGTAGAAATTATTATTATTATTATTATAACAAGTTATTAATACTTTATAATTTTTGGTAAACTATTTTATTTTTTGAGCTTGAGAAACTATTTTGATGATATTTCTATTTATTTTTTGTAGTTGGCATAATAGTCAAAATAAAAATATATTTCCATATTAGGATGGTGCATAAATCTATAATATACTAATTAGTGTGGATCCCCAAATGGCGACACTTTCGACTTTTTTTTTAATTAACAATTTTTTATAAAAAAAATGCTTTTTTATTTTTTTCCATTTTATTTTATTTTTTTAAATTTTTTTAAGAATGTAACAAATTTTTTAAAACAATTATTTAATTTTTTTAAAAAAAAATTATATAATTTTTTTCGCTTTTTAAAAATATTTTGTTTATTTATTTATTTTTAGAAAATTTATATTTACTTTTTTATTTAATTTTGTTTATTTTTTTCGATTGTTTTACAATTTTTTTTTACTATTGAAGATTTAACAATTTTTTTAAAAAATATTTTTTATTTAATTTTTTTAAAAAAATTATTTACTTTTTTTTCCAATTTTTATTTTTTTTTGAAAAGTTAACAAAAAAAAATTGTTATATTCAATTTTTGGCTTAATCATACTTTTAGTCTTTTACTTTTGTCAATATGTGATTTATTCTCTCGATATTTTTTTTTAAGTACATTTAGCCCTTCAATTTTTTGAATGTTACAAATTTAATCCTCTTGCCCGTCTTCCGTTAATTTGATAACGGACCTCTATGTTAGACGTTTGTCCATGTATGTAGTTAACGTATCAATTTCTTATTAAAATATTAATTTTCATATTAATTTTTTAAAAAGAAAAAAGAAAAAGAAAATCTGATTAGTGGGGCAGAGGCGGTCTTCTTCCCCAAGATTTCTTTCTGCAAGGTGCCTTTGTGTGATGTGCAGCAAAGGGGCGAGGCTCAAGCACAGCAACAAGGAGGTATGCTATGCTAGAACAACATGAACAAAACTTCTTCCATGGGTCTTACGTCTATGGAGAAAAGTCTCCACATATCAAGGATTCAAAAATGGCGGTTGGGGGGACAAAGAATTGAATCAAGAAAATAAAATAAAAATAATAAATAAACTAAAATTTCAAATGATGGAAAATTAGAAATTAATGAGACTTACCATATCTGTTAAATCAGCGTAAGTTTGCTAGATAGAAAATTGGCCGGAGGAATGACGTCAGGAAACTAAAGCAAAGGAACGCACACCTTGCAGGTTGGGCATATTGGTGTAGCCGTGTAGGGAATAACATCAGCCATGGCGCCCCTCCTCCGCCCAAGCCGCTATTTTTCTCCTCTTCATCGCCACGCCGCCGTCCACCAACCTCAATCTCATCACCTATCTTTAACACACCGACGTTGGCCTTTGGAGGAGGAATAGGTTGCCGCAGATCTGAGCCCGCGGTTGCTGCCATCACTGATTCACTGGTGTCGAAGGAGCGGGATTGGCCGTTCGACATTTTAATTTTTAATATATAATTAATTGATTATTTTATTAAAATAATGCCAATGGACATAAATGTGGAGGACAAGTGTTAAGACGTAAGACATTGAGGACAACTCCTTTAGCAAATTAACGGATGATGGGCGACGGAACGAAATTTGTAACATTTGAAAAATCAGAGGATTAAATTTGTTTAAAAAAATATCGAGGGATTAAAATCATAAATTGATAAAAGTAGAGGGACTAAAAGTGTAATTAAGTTTTAATTTTTTTAAACAGAAATTATTTATTTATTTATTTTGAATTTTTTAAATATGTTTTTTATTTAAATTTTTTTAAAAAATACTTTTTGTTTACTTTTTTCTATTAAACTTTATTTATTTATTTATTTTCGAAATTTGTTTAAAATTTTTATTTAAATCTTTTAGGAACTTTTTTAAAAAAAATTTCATTTAATTTTTTAAAAATTTAACAAAAAACTTTTTACACTTTTTTATTGAAATTTATTAAATTTAATTTTTTTAATTTTATTTTAAAAAAGATTTTTTATTTAACAAATTTTTTCAAAAAATATTTTTTATTTACCATTTTTTTAATTTAACCATTTTTTAACAAAATATTTATTTATTTAATTATTTTAATTAAAATTTAATTTTAATAAAAAGATTTCCAACTTTTTATAAATATTGTTTTTATTTTTTCAAATTTTTTTCCAATATTTTTAAAAAAAATACTTATTAATTTAAATTTTTATTTAAATTTTTAAAATTTAAACATTTTTCGATTTTTTTAAAAATGTTATTTGTTTTAAAAAAAGATTAATTAAACTTTTTTTAATCTTACACTTTTTTTACGAATGCGCTCTAGCTTTTTGACCATTGTGTCACAGTAACCGATTTGGATGACGACACGTATTGATGTCGGTCCCAGCCCAAATTATATATATTTTTTTTAGGTTATATAATTTTTTTAAATAAAATGGTGTCCTGCTTTTACATTTGAGGAATAGGCGAGCACCACGTGTCATGGGTCTGACCCATGAAAATTTTTTGGTCTTCGAATTTTTTATATTAAAAAATATTTACATAATTATTTTACTAATTGTATTATTATTTATTATATGGCCATCTCTTCTTCAGTTTTTTTTTTTAAAATATCAACATTTTGTTTTGATGAATTTAACAATTTAAATATTAAATTTTTAAATCTTTTGTTATTTTTTTAAAATAAATGGTAGCTTTATTTTTATATGGACGAATAAAGGGGTGACACGTGTAACTGGCATGGCCCACGTATATTTTTGTCGTCTGCCATTTTTTTAATAATAATTATTTAATTAATTATTTTAATTATTGTATAATTTATTCTAGGACCTTTATCTTAAAATACATTTGTACCATGCTTTTCCTGTGGACAAATAAACGAGCGACACATGTCACGGGAGGGGTGTACATATAATTTCGACCTCTGTCATTTCTTTAATAATAAATATTTAATTAATTGTTTTAATTATTGTAAAATCCATTCATGGGCTTTCTCTTATTTTTTAACTGTGTCATTCTTTTACTGTGGACGAAAGGTCGGCACCAAATATCACAGGCCGTGCCCACGTAGATTTTTGGACGGCTTGATTTTTATAATAAAAAAATATTTAGATTTTTATTTTACTTACTGTATTATTATTTATTATATTGCCTTCTTTTTTTCACTTTTTTTTTATTATTTTCACATTCATGTTTGATGAATTTAACAATTTAAATATAAAATTGTTAAATATTAGATAATTTGTTTAAAACAAATGATAGCTTGATGAGCCTTATCTTATTTAATTGTTTTAATTGTTGTAAAATCCATTCATGCGCATTCTTTTATTTTTAACTGTGTCATTCTTTTACTGTGGACAAAAAGGTCGTCGCCAAATGTCACGCGAGCCATGCCCACATAGATTTTTGGCCTCTAGATCTTTAATAATAAAAAACATTTAGATTATTATTTTACTTATAGTATTATTATTTATTATATTGCATTCTTTTTTTCAATTTTTTTATTATTTTCACCTTCGTGTTTGATGAATTTAACAATATAAATATAAAATTGTTAAATATTAGATAATTTGTTTAAAACAAATGATAGCTTGATGGGCCTTCTCTTATTTAATTGTTTTAATTGTTGTAAAATACATTCATGCACGTTCTCTTATTTTTAACTGTGTCATTCTGTTACTGTAGACGAAAAGGTCGTCGTTAAATGTCACGGGCCATACCCACGTAGATTTTTGGCCTCTATATTTTCTAAAATAAAAAACATTTAGATTATTATTTTACTTATTGTATTATTATTTATTATATTGCATTCTTTTTTTCAATTTTTTTTTATTTTCTCATTCGTGTTTGATGAATTTAACAATTTAAATATAAAATTGTTAAATATTAGATAACTTGTTTAAAACAAATGGTAGCTTGGTGGGCATTCTCTTATTTAATTGTTTTAATTATTGTAAAATTCATTCATGGGTCTTCTCTTATTTTCAATTGTGTCATTCTTTTACTGTGGACGAAAAGGCCGATACCAGATGTCGCGGGCCATGCCCACATAGATTTTTGGCCTTTAGATTTTTTATAATAAAAAATATTTAAATTATTGTTTTACTTATTGTATTATCATTTATTATATTGCCTTCTTTTTTCAATTTTTTTTTGTTTCCACCTTCGTGTTTGATGAATTTAACAATTTAAATATAAAATTGTTAAATATTAGGTAATTTGTTTAAAACAAATGGTAACTTGATGGGCATTCTTTTATTTTGAACCATGTCATTCTTTTACTGTGGACAAAAAAGTCGGCACCAAATGTCACGGATCGTGCCCACGTAGATTTTTGGCCTCTGGATTTTCTAAAATAAAAATTATTTAGATTATTATTTTACTTATTGTATTATTATTTATTATATTGCTTTTTTTTTATTTCCACCTTCATGTTTGATGAATTTAACAATTTAAATATAAAATGGTTAAATATTAGATAATTTGTTTAAAACAAATGGTATCTTTATTTTTCGTAGACGAATAAACTGGCAACACATGTCACCGACGACATCTGACATTTTATTAAAAAATAATTATTTAATTAATTGTTCAAATATTGTATTATTCATATTAGGGCTTTTTCTTAAATTTAAATTGTACCGTGATTTTATTATGGACGAATAAGCGGACGACACGTGTCACTTTCTTATAAAAAAATAAAATCATTGTCTCAGATTAATAAAAACTTACGGAAAACAAAATAAAAATTTACGGAAAATAAAAACTTACGGAAAACAAAAAATTAATAAAAGAATAAATAATATGATACTTAAATTGAACATAACAATCCAATATTATAACTTACCCTAAATAACAGGATCATACATATTTAAAATAGTGTTGAATATCAAAGTGTGCTTGCTTTCTTTTCATCAAAGTATCTTCTATTATTATTGTTATATAAATGTCTAATACAATAACATATAGTATCATGGAAATGTGTAATCTTTTCATAAACATAAAAGATTAACATATTGTATATCATGAACTCATATCCATAATGAAAAGTCAAGATTTTATAAAACCTACTAAAAATTTTATCATACAAATTTGTCATGTAGCCTGTTATTCATTAACTATTGAATATACGAATCCAACTATTGCACACAATAGTATTATTTTATATTCAAAATAATAATACATTTAATGTTGTCCATGTTGAAATTATTTATAATAAACTATTAAAAAAATAATCATCTAACGGATGCTCGTGCTTCTTGTTAAGTATCTAAAATGTCTGATGTGCATTTCCCTAAGGTTTGATGAAAACTAAACATTGGTTAATGATTTAATTAACCTTCATATTGGTTGCTAACCTATCTATCGATTGTGCAGATTAAGTAATAGAATCATCCGTCCAACGCAAGTGATTGAAACGCACGTCCAACACTATAGTGATTGAAGCTCATGTCCATCGTAAATGATTGAAGCTCACGTCCATCGCAAATGTTTAAAGAGCACGTCCAAAACGCAAGAGAAAGAAACTTGCGTCCACTAAAGTGTTGAAAGTCAGCGTCTACTAACGTGGCATTTGGAGCGCGTCCATCAAAGTATCAGAAAAGTCCGTCCAGTGAGGTATCAGAATTATCCGTCCAATGACGTGGCATTTGGAGCGCGTCCATCAAAGTATCAGAAAAGCCCGCCCGGTGAGGTATCGAATTATCCGTCCAATGACGTGGCACTTGGAGCTCGTCCATTAAAGTATCAGAATAGCGCGTCTGCTAAGATATCACAATGGCTCGTCCAATGACGTGACAAAAGACTCTCGTCCACTAGAGTAACTGAGACTCTCGTCCACTAGAGTAACTGAGACTCTCGTCCACTAGAGTAGTTGAGACTCTCGTACACCGCAGTAATCGAGACTTTCATCCACGAGTAATGCGAGACTCTCGTCCACAGGAGTAAGTGAGACTCTCGTCCACCGGACTAACCGAGACTCTCGTCCCGGTAAAGAAATGAAGGCTCTCGTCCACTAAAGTAACAAAGGCTCTCGTCCACTAAAGGTGACAGAAGCGCTCGTCCACTAGTCTTTGGACTTGCTGAGTCCTTAATATGGAGCTCATCTACTAGCCCGAATGAAAACTCAAATGACTAGATAGACGTGATTATTTTCAAGATGGAAGCACTTATCTTATGAACGCGAATTCTATAAGGATTATCAAAATCTTAGTTCAAGAACCAGAAAGAGACTTGAAGCCTTCTCTTCTACTCAGTTTCACGATTATCAAGAAAAGTCAGAAGTTACTCTCTCAGGCAACATTGGATAATCAGAACCAAAGACCGGTTAAAGAATGCTTCCAACGTGCTTTATTCCATAGTACCTCTGGTCCTTACACGAAAAGAGAAGTGTACTCAGTAAAGTACAAAAAGCTCTCTACACAACTGTGATATGGCTGTAGCACGATGAATAAAGCCATGATCCTTCATGTTAGAGTACAACCAACGACTCTATTACATTAATGACTACCCAGAACGACTCTATTGCATTTAATGAAGTTCTTCTTGAAGCCAACATCTAAGGGGATGTCTCTAACGGATCCTAAATGCTTGAAGACCATAAATACAGAAGTCATTGAAGATGAAGAACAAGAGAATACACATTGCATTAAAACGCCATTACTCTGCATTAATTTCTTCATTCTTTTATTCTGTATTCTTCAATCATTTTGAAGTTATTACACATACTTTCCTAAGCCTTACATTTAAACCACTCTCTGAGTGTTAGTAAAAGATCTGCCTGTGATAAATTGTATTTATTACAAACCCAATCTCTCAAACAAACCAGAGTGAGCCTGAAGAGGCTAGGTGTGAAAATAATACTTGTCTTGAGCCTGAAGAGGCTAGATGTGCAAATAATACTTGTCTTGAGCCTGAAGAGGCTAGGTGTGCAAATAATACTTGAGTCTGTAACCTTATCAGTTATAGTGGATAAATCTTGGTGTTGCCAAGGACTGGACGTAGCTCTTTGTTTTGAAGAGTGAACCAGGATAAATAACTGTGTCAATCTCTCTTCCCTTAAACTCTTTAATTGCCTTAGTTTTCTTACGTCTATCAAGTGGTGTGCTTGCAAAAGTCACCCGTCCATCCTTTATTCTTCCACTCGTCCAAATCTAGCCTTTTTGTTTGCGAAAAGATTTCAACTTTGCTTAAATTCTGATAAACACAATTCAACCCCCTTTATTGTGTTTATAGCTGTCTATTTCAGTTGGTACCAGAGCTCAGCCTCTGGGTTGAGCATCTAACAGTTTAGAGGTAAAAGGTCCTGAAGAATAGACATGACGGCTGGAGCTAGTACAAGTAGAAGTCATCAGACTGAAGGAGCCTCCCTAACCAGACCTCCTTACTTCAATGGAGAAAATTACAACTAGTGGAAAGATAGATTTCAGTGGTTTATTCTAACCACAAACTCTGATCTTTGGGATGTCATCACAGATGGTCCATTCATTCCCAAAAATGATGATAACACTGACAAACCAAAAGCTCAATGGACTGGTGCTGAAAAGACAAAATGGGAGCTTAACCACAAAGCCAGATATAACATCATCTGTGCTCTCAGTCCGGAGGAGTTTGAGAAGGTTTGTGCATGTGACTCTGCGAAGGAAATATGGGACACTTTGGCTGTCACTCATGTAGGAACAACTAAAGTCAAAGAATCAAAGATTGCCATCCTTGTGAGAAAGTGTGAACTGTTCATCATGGAGGAAGGTGAGTATGTTGCTTAGATGATAGGAAGATTCCCAACTATAATCAATAGTTTGAAATCTCTTGGCAAAGTCTATACCAATGCTGAGAAGGTTAGAAAGATTCTAAGAAGTCTACCTAAACAGTGGAGACCTTTGGTCACTGCTATCGCCCAAGCCAAGGATCTCACTACCTTGACTATGGATGAACTTCTTGGAACACTCACTGTTCATGAGCAAGAACTTAAAGATGAAGTTGCACCAAAGAAGGGCAAGTCAATTGCTCTGAAAGCTGATCAAAAGTCAGCAAAAGTTTCCAAGGCTCTGAAGGCAGATGAGTCATCCAGTGATGCTGACCTATCAGAACTCGAGGATTTTGAGAGTGATGAAGAGTTGTCTCTCCCGACCAGGAAGATAAAACTTCTCCTACAGAAAAAAAAAGTTCAAGAGGGATAGGCCATTCGGAAGGTTCAACAAGGACAAGAACTTCAAAGAATCCACCTCAACGGACAAAAGTCCAATTGTTTGCTATGAGTGCAAGAAGCCCTTGGTCACTTCAAGGCTGAATGTCCTCAACTCAAGAAGGCCCCTTCTAAGAAATTCTTCAAGAAGAAGAAGAAAGGAATGATGGCTACTTGGGAGGATCTGGAGTCAACATCTTCGATGAAGAAAGCGAGGAAGAAGCCAATATCTCCGTTTGATGGCCAACACCGAATCGGACTTCGATGATGAGGTACATCCCGACTATGAGGAATTACTTGATGCCTATGAGGAGTTGTTGGAGGAATCCAACTGCTTATCTAAAGCCTTCAAATCCCTCAAGAGAGAGTATGTAAAGCTCACCAATGAGCATAAACAGAAATCTCAAGAGTGCGAGAGGCTGGCTAAAGAGAACAGTGAGCTGAAGACTGAAAAGTCTAATGAAGCTAAGATCTCAAGTGAAACATCAACATCCGAAGAAGTTGAAAAACTTCAGAAAGTGGAAGAGCTCACTTCTGATCTTGCCAAATTTGTTAATGGTAGAGACAATCGACTAAGCTACTTGGCATTCAGAAGCACTCTCTTAACAAAGAAGGTATTGGATATGTCCATAAGACACATCATAAAGTATCAACTAAAGTTCCTACAGTATCTGTTAAGTCAACTGTAACCAAATCAACACCTATTTGTAACTTCTGTGGAAAAACTGGGCATGTTATGTCTAAGTGTATCCATAAGAAGAGAAGGAAGTCTTTACATACTCCTAGAACTAACAGAAAAGGACCCAGAAAAATATGGATGCCTAAATATCAAATAATTTTTGTTGCAGATGTCCTCAACAGGACAAAGAAAACACCACTTCTTTGGTACCGGACAAGGTGGTCGCTCGCGTCATATGACAGGAGAAAGGTCTATGTTCCTAGACCTCCAACTTAAGAAAGGAGGACACGTTGCCTTCTGGAGGAAATCGAAAGGGAAAGTTATAGGAATTGGTACTATTGGTGGTAAACCCCCTCTTCCCTCTATATCTAATGTTCTTATGGTTAAAGGATTAAGACACAATTTGCTTAGCATAAGTCAATTATGTGATAGTGGTTTTGATGTTTCCTTTACCAAGGATGTATGCATAGTTAAAGACTGTAGTGGCAAAACCTTCTTTTCAACTAAAAGGCAACAAAAACTTTATAAGATTGAACTGCCTCGATCTCTCGGATCAAAGTGTAACTGTCTCGATGTCTAAAGAGGATGAGAGATGGTTATGGCATGAGAAACTAAGACATGCTAGTATGAAACTAATTTCTGAATTAAAAAAGAATAATCTCATGAGAGGATTGCCTGATATTAGCTTTAAGAAAGATGTCTTGTGTGATGCATGTCAGAGAGATAAACAGATAAAATCAAGTTTCAAATCTAAAAACCAAGTATCAACCTCTAGACCTCTTCAGTTGTTACACATGGATTTGTTTGGACCAGTTAGTGTTGCCAGCCTGGCTGGAAGAAAATGTGGATTTGTCATAGTTGATGACTATCTAGATACACATGGGTACTCTTCCTTACACACAAAGATGAGTCTTTTAAGGCTTTCTCAGTATTCTGCAAAAGAGTACAAAATGAGCAGGGTTTCTGTATTTATACCCTTAGAAGTGATCATGGGGAGAATTTGAAAATGAGCAGTTTAGACAGTTCTGTGAGGAGAATGGAATCTCTCACAATTTCTCCGCACCTAGAATTCCACAGCAAAATGGAGTGGTTGAGAGAAAGAACAGATCTATGCAAGAGATGGCTAGATCTATGCTCAATGAAAATATTCTCCCTAAGTACTTTGGGCGAAGGTCAGTAAACACCTTGCTTGCTATGTACAAAACAGAATACTTATTAGGCATTTTCTAAAAAGGACTCCTTATGAATTGTGGAAAGGAAAAAGCCCCAACATATCTTACTTTCATGCTTTTGAATGTGAATGTTTTATTCTGAATACCAAAGATAATCTTGGAAACTTTGATTCTAAGGTAGATAAAGGTATTTTCGTAGGTTATTCTGAAAAGTCTAAGGCTTTTAGATTTTACAATTCAAGAACTTGTATTATTGAAGAATCTATTCATGTTAAATTCAATGATGGATTAAAGACTGATAAAGAACTATCAGATCTAGAAGATGATCTTGCAGGTCTTGATATAAACAAGCCAGAAAGTCAACAACCCGATCTAACCAAAACAGAACCTGTGCCTGAGGCTGAAAGACAAGTGGAACAGACCAGTCAGCAGACAAGTCAAGATCTTCATGATGATCTCAAAAGGGATTGGAAGTTCAACACTCATCATCCTAAGGATCTTATTATTGGAAATCCTTCTGAGGGAGTTTGTTGTGACGCCGGCAAGTGTACCGGGTCGTCGCAAGTAATAAAAATAACACGGTAAGTAATTACCGAGGTCGAACTCAGGGATTGGGCTACCAATTCGACTAATCCGCGGGAAATGAGATACGTTTGGTCAAGTCGCAGAAAATGGTTGAGAGGGAGAGAATAGTATCGAAATTCAATTAACGAATCTAATAAACTAATTAAATAAAAATCAGAAATTAAAATGTCCAAGGTCTCAAATCCACCTACCCAATCATGCATAGTACCCAAGTGATGATAATCTCCTCCCTAGGTTCAATTTTAATGTCAACCGGGACCCCCAAATTCTCCTATATTCACTGCCGTGCTCAATAGGACGTGTTCGACGATTGGATTAATTACTTACTAGGTCTCATAATCCTAATCTCGAATTTGATTAATCCTTGTTCCCTATAAGGTTGCACTAATCTCCTAAATCCACTGTCGTGCTCATTATTCGATTAGTGATTCCAATCCAAGTTCTAAAACGCGAATCGCCGTTCGGCCTCAAACACGTTTAACTAGTTAATCACGCAACACATATGATTAAGCATTCAAAACAGAATTGGAAAACATTAATAAGAGAAGGGGAGAAACACATACATCACAAGAACACTACACCGCCATGGGTGGCTTCATTGATCCCTCGGACGACGGGATTAGTTCCTCATGCTCATAGACAAACAATCGGAATTCATCCTAAGACTAAGAATAAGAAAAGAGAAGAGGGAGACGCAGCCCCAGAATAAGGAATCTAAAAGATCTATAAAAGTTCTGATCCAAAAGGTCCTCCAAATCTGATCTGCACTGCCTTATTTATAGGGAGGCCACGCGTCACGGCCGTGACGGCTTCTGTTTCTGGTTCACTTCTGGAATTTAAACCCTCGCGACGCGAGCCTTCTTTTCACGGCCCGTGATGTGAATCACGGCTAGGCCGTGATGGTCTCTGACTTGTGTGGATTTTAGGTCACGGCCGTGATAT
>JAUPTC010001031.1:0-30442 GCA_030762895.1 Sophora flavescens
TTAAATAATAAAAGATGATACTGAAAAATATAAAATAATAGTAAATAAAAATAATAAGGTAATGTTTTTTAAAATAATGATAAAATTTAATAAGACAAATCGAGAGAGAAAATTCGGTATTTGAAATAATAACAAAACTGACGAAAAAATTAAGTTGGAAAATTTACTTCTCAATATAATAACAAAAGATAAAACATAGTAATCAAAATTACTATTTAAAATCATCACTATTGAAAATAGGGACAAAATAATATATGATAAACAAACAATAGATAAGCTGGGACAAGTGATCCCTAAATTTTACCGGAAATCCTCAAAGAGGTTGGTGGTTGGCTCTGATCTTGCATGAGATCGATCATTGTCCTAATCTAAATTTTATTGTAACAAAAAAAAAACGACAGATAAATTTGAGGGTCGAATTTAGTTTATTAGATGATGATGATGATGATGGAGAGATTTGGATTAGTGCAGTTATCTATTTATATCTCTCTCCACTTGCATTGTTTTTTGATTTTTTGGGACAAAGTAAATCAAAGGTGGAGAGTATGAGAAAAATCAATCCAATGATGATAAAATGAGTGACTGCGTGAAGTGTAACATCCTAAAATTTTAATATAATTAATTTGTTAAAAAATATTAGGTTATTAAAAAGTATAATGCAAATAAAATATAAATAATTACCCAAGAGTGCTTTAATGAGATGGAGCAGGTCTCTTCCGGTTTAATCGGAGGTCCCGAGTTCGAATCTTGGCCAGGGAATGCAACGGCGTTTAAAACTGCGGGAGGAGAGCTTTGCCTCCCTTGTGGTCCCTACCGGCTCGAGGTTAGTCTCCACGGTTGGGCGTGAAGGATACCAGGAAAAACCAAAAAAATAAAATATAATTAAGAGTTTTAGTGTAAAAGATTTGTTAATATAAAATTTATTAAAGTTGTTTAGTAACTAAAAAAAAGAAATATCAAATTAATATATATATATATATATATATATATATATATATATATATATATATATAAACATAGTGTTGTTAAAAAGGCGCTGTGTTTTTTAATATAATATTAAACAGTACAAGTTCAATGGGTCCCACAATATTATAAAGTTGTTTTGAAAAGAAAAATAAAAAAAAGAAAGAAAAGATAAGAAAAGAAGGGAAAAAAAAGAAAAAAAAAACAAATATGCTAAAGTTAAATGAAAAGTATCGTGTCAGGAGGGTTACGAACGTAGCAAGGACATCATTGCACGTCGCATAGTTGACATAGCGAGGAGGAAGGCATTTTATTTCTTTGGCGGTGCAACTATAGCAACACATAGATCCAAAAACACGGTGAGCGGAAGAAGAATTTTTATAGAAGCACTACCTTTTATCATAAATAATTTTAGAGTATTTTGGAGTCTTCGAGAGGTGAGTAACAATACTTTTTATAAACCATTTCCATGATATATATGATTGTTTTTGTTGATGAGGGATTACTATGTGGTTTTGGGAGTCTTTAATTGACTTGATGCGTGTTGTTATTAACCTAAATTCTAAAATTGGGGTTTTTGTTTAAAAGGGGAATTAATTGATTAATTGATGCTTGTAATGTGCTTATTCATGTATGATATGTTGTGATATCCATGATTGTTTTATATTGATGGAAGTATATATGTTTAAAATTGAGGAAATAGTTTGTTACATACATGAGACATGACATATACGAGTTATAATATGTTGTATGATGTCTACGCAATACCACCTATGATAGGGGGTATCGAAAATGTAATACCAGTAATGGGGTATCGAAAGTAACATCACCATATAATTGGGATGTCGAAAAAGAGCAATCTCGCCTAAAAAGGGTGCTCCGAAAGTAACACCGTCACACGTTGGGGTGTGCGGAGAAATACCACCATGTGCACATGGGAGGTATCGAAATAGAAATGTCCCAGACAGGAGGGTGACATCGAAACATTCCTCATGAGTAGGGGGTGGGCAATGGGGCGCCCGTTGTCATGTGATGTGTGAGATTTATGGCATGCCTAAGCAAGAGACCAGTTTAGTTATGAGGCCTTGAGCCACTTAGATTAATTTTGAATTTACTTGGTATGTGGAATGTGATGCATTGAGGCGATTTGAACTTATGCTATATGCATTTGACTTGATGAAATTTTTGTTGTTATTAAAAGTATTTTTATATATTATTTTGGGAAATTAGCGGATACCATGGCCAGTTTTTCGATTCATCGTGCGGTGAGAACAACACTTATTTTCGAAAACATTTTATAAATGTATTGTTGTGCCTTGGGATTTTATATCTTATTATAAGTGTTGTTTTCAGAACCCGAGGACATCGCTGTTGAGGATCCAGAGATTTGAAGAGTTAACTTTGATTAGATAGCTGGTTAGTAATGTAGTATGGTTTAGAATATTATGCGGACGACGTTCTTTGGTTTACACACTATTTTTCTCATATTGTAATTAGACGCCCGGTTTTGAGGCTTTTAGTTTTTATTCAAATGATTGGATTTAATGATATTTTTCAATACTTTGTAAATACTATTATTTTATTTAATACGAGGTATTTTCATACTTAGTTATTTGAGAAAAATTTTATGACTTGTGTTTTTTTTAATTAAATATTTTGAAGGATTTTTATTGAAATTAATTTGGGTTACTAATGTAACGAAGGGCGTTACATTTTTGGTATCAGAGCAATTCGATTCTAAATCGGACTGTGGCATTGGGGCTTTTCTAAAACAAAACTTGGGCGCATAGGATGCTTGTTAGAGTTATAAATGATGCATGCTATTCTTTGGGATATTTGACCTGATCAACCCAGTATTTCATTGGTAGTGAGCAGATTTATGGCGACTAATAGGAGAGGGACGAACATTGTACTTGCACCAGTTTTGGATCGTATAGCCAGAGCTATGCAAGCGTAGGCGGAGACTCTCCGTCAACTGAATGGGAATGAAGGCATTCGCTAATGGAGTGGTGGCAACCTAGGACCCTAAGCACGTGGGACTTTTCAAATTTAAGAAGAATAATCCGCCATCATTCCGAGGCAGTTTAGATCCGAAGGAGACTGAATTTCTTGAACCCGTACAAGAGAAAAGTTACTCTATTGTTTGATTCAGGAGAAACACCTTCTTTGATGTATATTTCATGTGTGAAATTTGGAGTTACCTATCTTTCGTTTGTCCTTTGATTCATGTGTTTCTACGTCTATGGGGGGATAATCTTATTTCTTCAGCTCTTGCTTCAATTGTTTCTTGTGTATCGGGACGTGCCTTACGTCATTGATCTTATTTGTTATCTACGTCTGGTTAGATGCTATTCTTGATAAGGAGTGATTGTCGTTTAGACTTGTTGTCATAAAGTACTCTAATAGAACTATTTTTATTTTTGTTGCCTCTTCACAACCAATGTCTATTGATCCATCGGTGTCAACCCTTATTGTATTTGTGTTTCATCTAATAAGTGCATAGTTGAGGGAACTCAATGAGCGATACATACTCTAGTTTTCTGGTAAGGTGGAGATTCATAGTGACGTGACAGTAATACTTATAGCATGTGAGTAAAACACTTTCTTAAAACCTCAATGGAATGAATTATTGAAGTATGTGATTTCTTGATTTGTTTTGTTTTTTTTTTAAATGTGAAAATTGATGTTTTCACTTGTAAATTTGTCTATTATGAAGAATCGGGTTTTGAGATTCTTGATTATTGATTTGGGATTATTAAAATGTTTTAATGTTATTTGATGATTTTTTTTAATTTTATAAAGAATCTTTTAATTTGTAGTTTTGTTTCTTTTGTAACGATGTGTATATGTGGCTCCTTAGTTTTATTTTCGTATAAAATGTGTAGTCCTATCTCATTTGCATTTACGCTATCGTCACTTGAAGTGTTGCTTCATTTTGTCAAGTCATTTATGTTTTCCACTTTACCAAATTCAAATCATACTTAATTGGAATCACAATTTGCTCATGTTTCCTGACACACTGTTTCCTGGTGCAATGATTTTTTTTATTTTATTTTATCGGATCCTAATTAATTTTTTTGTTTAATTATAGTATGAGTCAAATTCCACTTTAATTATTATTAAGAAATATGTTTGATTTTGTAATATGTTTTGAGTTCTTTTAGTGAAAAAAATAAATTTGACGGGAATATGAGGTTGTGTGTGGACAATATGCAATTTAATAAAGTAACCATTATGGATATGTATCTTTTTCCTAGGAGAGATGAACTTAGAAAATAGATTAAGCGAGTGTAGTTTTTAAGACCAGAAATTGCAATCTCTTTTGGATCAAGAGAATTATGTGTTATTTGTTAATAGTCTAGTGTTGTTTAATAATGTGATCATTGTTCCTAAGGAGGGGAGACTTGAAAAAAAAAATTGTTAGAAGAGACACGTAAAGGAACGTTAACCATACATCTCGGAATAATAAGAGTGGATGTTGTATATATATATGCTCAAAATTTTATTTTTATTACTATGTTGTAATTTGGTTATACAATTGTTTTTTTTTTTTTGAATCACTTTCCTTGGAATTTCATATTGCCTCTCAAGTGATCAGATATTAATCGTGATTAATGTACCCCTAGGATTTGTTTTCCATATATACCAATGGCATGCCTAATCCTAACAAACTTATATTTTTTCAAAAAGTGAAAAATATTATTTCTTATCTGCATGTGCCTACTCAAAGATAAAGATGGGCTGATTTCTTAGTACTCTTTGCGGTATATATTTTAATAGTTGTTTTACGCACGATGTACGCACAATTTAATTGCAAGTTTATTAAATCTTATTATCCATTTTGTTATCACATTTCTTTTAAGTTAGATCTTCTTATCAATGATGGGTGAAACTATTTCTTTTTCTTGTGAAATTATCATCTTGGGCTAAGATAAGAATTAGTACGTGGATAATGCTCTTGCTTCTCCTTTCTTTATTTTCTTATTTATAAAACTCATACATTATGTAAATAATATAAGAAATTTGGTGTAGAGTTTGTAAGAGATCTATTATATCTACGTATGGATTGTATAAAACATTACTTCTTTTTTCTTTTGTGGATTGTTTGCTATAAATTTAATTTGTGAGAATGCTTATAATGATGAAATGCAAGTAAAGGTATTCTAATTATAAGCGGTTGGGCGAAAACAAATTCTTAAGTGCATGGTTTTATTATATAGATGTTCTAGCTGACTTCATTTAAAAAAAAATTTAAAAAAATAAAATAAAATAAAAATATTTTTTTTTATAGTTAAGGTGCCATGAAATGTATACTTATAATCTGGTGAAATAGTTAATGACTATATATATATATATATATATATATGACTATATATATATATATATATATATTGATGATGTGATTAGGAAAGGTAGGGTCCCCTTTATGTTAGTGCGGAGTAGGTGAGAAGATCTTGTTAGTCACAGTATTTAATCTAAGAGACCACATTTAGGGTGAATAATTGAGGAGCGATGCGCCTGCGTAGAATAGGTAAAAAGTCTAATCTCGACAAGAAAAGAAAGCCTTTAGAATTTTAGGAAGAGAAACACGTATTCTTAAGAGTCACTCCTAAGGTTGGGATGGGAAGGTCAATGTCATTCAGAAAAATGATTCTTTGTTTCATGGGACCTTTCCAGAATTCTCAAAAAAGTCATGCCCGATTAGCTCTTTCGCCCACGATTAGCAAATCTTCATGATGTTTTCCATGTGTCGCAACTCGGAAAATATGTGCGCGATGAGTCTCATATGATAGCTCACAGTGTACAATTGAAGGATAATTTGATCTATAAGCCTAAGCCTAATCAAATCTTGGACAAGAGCACAAAGACTCTAAGGAACAAGATAATTCCATTGGTGAAAGTGTTATGGGAAGGATTGACTCCTGAGGATGCTACCTGGGAGACGGAGGAGGACATCATGCGTCAACACCAAAATTTTATTATATAAGGTATGATAACCTTTATGTTTTGAATATGACATATGTTAAAATTTGTGCGTGAGTGTGCGATGAATTTTGGGGACGAAATTCTTTAAGGAGGGGAGAAAATGTAACATCCTAAAATTTTAATCTAATTAATTTGATAAAAAGTATTAGGTTATTAAAAAGTATATATAGTGCAAATAAAATATAAATAATTACCCAAGAGCGCTTTAATGAGATGGAACAGGTCCCTTCCAGTTTAATCAGAGGTCTCGAGTTCGAATATTGGCCCTGGGAATGCAGCAGCGTTTAAAACTCTGGAGGGAGAGCTTTGCCTCCCTTGTGGTCCTACCCGGCTCGAGGGTTAGTCTCCACGGTTGGGCGTGAAGGATACCCAGGGAAAACCAAAAAAATAAAATATAATTAAGAGGTTTATTGTAAAGGATTTGTTAATATAAAATTTGTTAAAGTTGTTTAGTAACTAAAAAAAAGGAATATCAAATTAATATATATATATATATATATAAACATAGTGATGTGAATAAGGCTATGAGGATGTTCATCTAATAGTAAACAGTAAAAGTTCAATGGGTCCCACAATATTATAAAGTTGTTTTGAAAAGAAAAAGAAAAAAAAAGATAAGAAAAGAATGGGAAAAAAAAATGCTAATGTTAAATGAAAAGTATCGCGTCGGGAGGGTTACGAACATAGCAAGGACATCATTGCGCGTCGCACAGTGACATAGCGAGGGAGGAAGGCATTTATTTCTTTGGCGGTGCAACTATAGCAACACACAGATCCAAAAACACCAGTGAATGGAAGAAGAATTTTTAGAGAAGCACTACCTTTTATCATGAATAATTTTTAGAGTATTTTGGAGTCTTCGAGAGGTGAGTAACAATACTTTTTATGAACCCTTTCCATAGTATATATGATTGTTTTTGTTGATGAGGGATTACTATGTGGTTTTGGGAGTCTTTAATTGACTTGATGCGTATTGTTATTAACCTAAATTCTAAAATCGGGGTTTTTGTTTAAAGGGAATTAATTGATTAATTGATGTTGTAATGTGCTTATTCATGTATGATATGTTGTGATATCAATGATTGTTTGTTATTGGTGGAAGTTTATATGTTTAAAATTGAGGGAAATAGTTTATTACATCCATGAGACATGACATATTTGAGTTATAATATGTTGTATGATGTTTGTCGCAATACCACCTATGATAGGGGTATCGAAAAGTAATACCACCATAATGGGGTATCAAAGTAACATCACCATATAATTGGGATGTCGAAAAGAGCAATACCGCCTAAAAGGGGGCTCGAAAGTAACACCGTCACACGTTGGGGTGTCGAAAAGGGAGAAATAACGCCATGTGCACATGGGAGGTATCTAAATAGAAATGTCCCCAAGGGGAGGTGACATCGAAACATTCCTCATGAGTAGGGATGGGCGATGGGACGCCATTGTCATGTGATGTGTGAGATTTATGGCATGCCCGGCAGAGACCGGTTTAGTTGTGAGGCCTTGAGCCACTTGGATTAATTTAGAATTTACTTGGTATGTGGAATGTGATGCATTGAGACGAGTTGACCATATGCTATACGCATTTGACTTGATGAAATTTTTGTTGTTATTAAAAGTATTTTTTATATATTATTTTGGGAAATTAGCGGATACCATGGACAGTTTTCGGTTCGCATATACGAGAACAACACTATTTTCGAAAACATTTAATAAATGTATTGTTGTGCACTGAGATTTTATATCTCATTATAAGTGTTGTTTTCAGAGCCCCGGGACATCGCTGTCGAGGATCCAGAGATCTGAAGAGTTATATTTGATTAGCTAGTTGGTTAGTAATGTAGTATGGTTTAGAGTATTATACGGATGACGTTCTTTGGTTTACATACTATTTTTCTCATATTGTAATTAGGCAGCTCGGTTTTGAGGCTTTTAGTTTTTATTCAAATGATTGGATTTAATGATATTTTTCAATACTTTGTAAATACTATTATTTTATTTAATATGAGGTATTTTCATACTTAGTTATTTGAGAAAAATTTTATGACTTGTGTTTTTTTAATTAAATGTTTTAAATGATTTTTATTGAAATTAATTTAGGTTACTACTATAACGAGGGGTGTTACATGAAGTCACTTATTGCAGCTAATCCAGGTCCATGATGGAGGCGAGGAGGAAGTATATGGAGCAACGAGAGATGATGATGATGATGATGATATAACCTAAAATTGCCTAGAAAGTTTCATTATTTATAAGAAAAAATATTAAGCGATTAAATAGGGTAAAGATATATATTATTTGAAATAATAGTAAGATATTAAAAATGTGAACATAATGAGCAAAGACATTATTTAAAATAATAATTAAATTCACTTTTTTAAATAATAACAAAATTTAAAAAATGAAATTGATTGAAAAATGATTAATTGAATTAATAATGAAATGATAGGAGATGAATTTGAGCGTGAAATTGAAGCAAGTGGTGGGGGTTTGATCCTAACTCTTGCATATGGAGAAAATCCGGATGGGATAGGTCAACCTTTAATGTTTCCCTAGTACCTCGAGGGATTAATGTCCCCCGATTGCGTGCGAGGATACACCAGGAAACAAAAACAAATATCAGTATGAAATGTGAAATGAGACAACTATAAACACGAGAAGGGGGTTGAATTGTGTTTATCATAAATTAAAACAAAGTTAAAAACTTTTCGTACCACGAAGCTAGGTTCGAGACAAGTGTGGAAAATACTTGCATGCAGAGTGACACATGCGGTGTGATTTTAACGAGAAAAACACACAAACACAAACTTGAAAACAAGTTTGATATTCACACTTTAACTCCTTTAGTTAGAAAGCGGATAACATAATCAAAGCAACTAAAGAGTTTAAGGGAAGTGAGATAAACACAACTGTTTATCCTGGTTCACCCTTTAACACTAGGGCTATGTCAAGTCCTTGGCAGCACCAAGTTTTATCCACTATAACTGATCAGGTTACAGACTTCAAGTATTATTTGGATACCTAGCCTCTTCAGGCTCCAAGACAAGTATTCTTTACTCACCTAGCCTCTTCAGGCTCACTCAGGTTTGTTTGATAAGTTTGTTTGTAATAATTACACAACAGACAGACAGTTCTTTCACTAACACTCAAAGTGGATTAAATGTAAGCTTAGGAAAGACTGCGTAATAACTTCAAATGATTGAAGAATACAGATTGAAATAATGAAGAAATGAATGAGCAGAGTAATGGCTCTTTAATGCTTTGTGTTCTCTCTTATTCATCTTCAATGAGTTCTGTATTTATAGCCTTCAAGCATTTAAGATCCGTTAGAGACATTCTTTCAAATGTTGGCTTCAAGTAGAGCTCCATTAAATGCAATAGAGTCGTCATGAGCAGTCCTTAATGCAATAACAACGTTGGTTATACTCTATCAGAGAAGGATCAGGGCTTTGTGCATCGTCTCATTAGCCACATCGAGGTATGCACGAATGCTTTTGTACTTTGCGAGTGCATTTCCCTTTTCGTGTAATAACCAAGGGTACTAGGAATAAAACATGTTCAAAACATTCTTTAAGCCGACTTCGATTCCGATTTTCTAGGTTACTTGTGAGAAAGACCTTCGACTTTCTTGATAAACGTGAGAAGGAGAGAGGAGAGAGCTTCGAGTCTTTTGAAAGAGGGGACAACTTACAAAAGCTTTTTGTACTTGAGTTCCCCATCGAAGAACCTCAGACGAGTACGAGAACTTAGCAGAAGACAAGTTGAAACTTCAATGCAAAAAGTCAATATCCTAATTAGCAGACAAGTTGACTTTTGCTTCTCCAGGCGGGTGGTTATCTATGTGGGCGAGTTAGGTGAGAAAGTGAATTCTTACTATTTTTTATGCATCTTGGATAGACAGGTTAACAGCCAATATGAAGGTTAATTAAATCATTAACCAATATGAATGACCTTTAATATAGTTAGGATGAGAATTTTTTTTATATTTACGATTGAATGTTTGTGTAAAAGGGCTTTACACTGTTAGAGTATAGTAATTAAACACTAAGTATATTGAAGAAATTTCTTTTTGACCAAAAGTATATTTAAAAAATTAGTAAAACAAAATATAAGTAGAACTACAAATTTAAAATATTGTAATCTATAAGTAATGTAGGATTACAAATTTTTCGATGACTATATTATTTACAAATATTTAATAAATTGCATTTAAAAAAGTAGAAAATAATTAAATAGCTATTTAAAATGCTTTTAAAAAAATTGTACTTAAAAATATTGTCCTAATTTTAGTATGTATTAAGTGAAGAGTTCAAATATAAACAACGATATTATGATAAATATATTCTTGATAAATCAATTAGGTACATTTCTTGCATATCATTTATTATTTCATCATTATTTTAACAATTTTTTTCTTAGTCTTATTTATCATTATTTTTATAAATATTTAAATAAGTGAATTCTCTTTCAAATTCATCTCTTTTTTTTTTTTGTGAAATTCATATCTTATTGTTATATTAATGATTTTAAAGAGTGACTTTTTCTGTTAAGTCTTATTTTTATTTATTTGGTGAATTTTTTTAAATAGCTTCTTTTTCACTCAATTTCATATTTTATCATTACATAAATTAGTTCAAATAATGATTTTCTTTGTTAAATTTCATTTTCATTTTTTTATTATTTGAAAAATTCTGGATAAATTTCATTTTTTATTTTATTATTATTTCAAATAATAAATTTTTTCAATTAGTTTCACATTATTTTATTAATTTATTATATTATTATTTAAATGAAATTTTTTTAAGTATGTATATTTTATTATTATTTTAAAAAAGTCTTTGCTCATTAAGTTCAATTGATTATTTTTTTTATTTTATTATTATTTCAAATAATATATTTTGTTACTTTTATAGACAAATATTAGTATGTCGGATATTATGTTAATTTTTACCATTTATCGGGTTTGAACCTTGAACCTCCAATCTCTCTATACCCTTAACTCAAATCGGTTGAGCTACCACACTCCTCATTTTATTACTCTATTTGATCACTTGATTTTTATTACAAATCATGAATTTTCTAGCACAACTTTATATTTTTTTATTGTTATTATAATTTTTATTATCATTATTTCGTAATCAAAGTTTGTCACTCAAATTTATCTATCATTATTTTGTTATTAAATTGTTAATGACTTTCAACCTGATCTTCAAAAAGTTAACATCGTTACTGACTAATTGAGAGAGATGATTAACTTGGGTCAATAGAGAGGCAAATTAAAGGGACCAAATTAAACATTTTAAAAGTTAAGGAACAAAAATTAAGCTTGTGCATCGCATGGGTATGAAAATCTGGTTTTATAAACAAAATTTGTCACTCAGATTTATCTATCAGTATTTATTTAATAACTATATTTATTAATATATCCTCGTTAATAAATTATTAATTATTAAATAATTTCAAAATAATTAGAATTTTTCGTTTCCAAAAATTCAATCCAGACGATAATTACACAAAAAGTTTATGAATAGTTTAATATGATTAAATATTAAATAGTAAGTTTTATGTTATTTTATTTTATTTTATTATTATTTTAAATAATGATTTCTCATTATATTTATCGGTCTTTTCTTTATTTTAATTTTTTTAATTATTTGTACTTTGATACAAATAGTTGTAACGCATACTCGATTTGTGTCTTTTATATCGGTAAATACATAATTATATGTGTTTATTTCTATTAAAATCAGATGATGATTTTAAACAGACTAAAATCATTTTCTTGTGTTATCCTACAGTAAAAAGTCACGGTTAAAGTTTCGGTTGAAAGCTTCGAGCGAAGCATCTGCGTTTTTCCTTGACAAGAAAGTTTACTTAGCGTAAAACCTAATTTTGACCTGTGAACGAAATGTTTAGTGTTTTTATCATGTTTCCTTAAACTTAGGTTATTTTGAAAATTTACATTCGAAAATAAAATAAAATATTTTATTCGGGCGAAAACATCGAAAACTACGTCGGAAGTGCAATAGGATACGAAATGTAGCAGATTAGGGAGCACAAAAGGAGTGAAGTGACATGAGGGGATGTGATTGACAAGGGTTATGAGACACACAAAAAGTACCATCATTACACTTTTTCAAATTATATCATATTCTAATCGAAAACCCATTTTTCTTCACTTTTTCCAACCAAACACCTCCTTAACTCCAAACTTGCTCTCCAAGCTCACTCTTCCTCCCTCTTCAAGCCACTCTCCCTCCCCCACTCTATAAATACCCACTTCATTTCATCTCATCCATTTTCTTCTTCTTCTCCATTCTTACTTCAAGTTTCTAACACTTAAAAGCTTCCATTTTTATTCATTTTCAAGCTTCAAGCTTTCACAAATTTTCTTCCTAGCTTCAAGGGTTGTAAGACTCAATGACTTAGATATTTTGATATATGACAAATACAACTTAATGTGTATGCAAATGTTTTAGTATCAAATAGCAAAGACGAGTATCAAGCGATGATCAACAAGTTCGGTGAGCAATCAAAAGGAGAATATTCAAGGAAGAACTTGAAGAAATCAAAAGAGCTACATGGAGGAATCAAAGAACAAAGACGAAGATCAATGAATCATCAAGACAAGAGCTTAAATGAGAAATTATATTTAAGTCTTAGATGATGCAGAAGAGAAAGAAATCTTTTAGTCACAAAAGCTCATTTGAAAAGATGCATGAAGAAAATCAATTTTCATAACCTGCATTAAAAGTAATAAGTTTTTGTTAATGAAAATGATTTTTTTGGAAATAAGAACAAGATTCTAATTCTGCTCGTCCAACTTAGAAGTAATAGAAGAGCTCGTCTAACACCGAAGTAATACAAGCGCTTGTCCAACACAAGTGATGGAAGCGCTCGTCCACTGAAGTGACAGAGCGCTCGTCCACTAAAGTGATACAAGCGCTCATCCACTAAAGTGACATAAGTGCTCGTCCACTAAAAGTGATAGAAGTGCTCGTCCACTAAAGTGACGAAGCACTTTCGTCCACAAAGTCTTTGGACTCGCTAAATCCTTAAATGAGAAGCTCACGAGGACGACATGGCATATGGAGCTCGTCTACTAGTTGGAGCAAGTCCAATTACTTTGTGTTTTAGTACTTCCGTCTTTTAGACGTGGCTTGATGGGCGCGGTTATTTTCAAGATGCACGAGTTCTATAAACCGATGTAGAATCTTATTTCAAGAACCAGAATCAAGAAACAGTTCTCGTTAATCGATTCAAATGTTTTGATCGATCCCAATGACTATAACTTGTTTTCTATATAAAGAGGATCAAAGGAACACTTTAACAATCACAACCAGATCAGAAATTTTGTAACATCCTAAAAATTCCAATATAATTATTTTAATAAAAAAGGGTAGTATAAGAGTTTATTATAATTGTTTTCTTTATAATAAAAATTCAGTAGGTTCCACAATAATATAAAATTGATTTAAAAAAATAAAATAAAAATAAGGATAAGAACCTACCCTGAACTAAATTAATACGGCAATAATGATAGGAAACATAAGCATATCAAGGCTCATGCTGTGTTACCCATTATAAATAGATAGTTTGAGTGTTTTAAGCCCAATTTAGCATAATATGACTAGATACCTAACTCAGATGGATATTTCGCAACTAAAGAGAACTTGTTTGAATTCGAGATCTTCATAAGTAATATAGCCCTGTCTCTTAGCTTTCCATAGACACCAAATTCGTCCAAATTGGATTCTTGTAGCTCAAGTTATGACCAAATTCATACCACACTTATTCATGTTCCAGCGCCAGAACCGTTTTTTAAAAATTCTATCCATGTTTTGACTATCTAAACGTCGGTTTCAGATTTTGTGGTCTTCATAACAGTTGTAGACAATTCTTTTATCTTTCCAAAGATATAAAATCTATAATTTTTTTCAAGTCTATAACTCAAGATATGTGCGAAATACAGAACCATATGCAGAGTAAGCGGGCTTAGCGTTTTACACGTTTGGGCTATTGGGGGGCTCTATAAATAGAATCTTAACACTTTTAGGGTGCATTTTTTAACTCTAATTACACCTAGAAACTCAGAAACGGCTAAGAAGAGAAGAAATTCAAGGATTAAGAAGAGATAGTTGTGGAAGAGGGAGTCTAGGAAGAGGAAGATGATGATAACTCTTGACAAAGCGTTAGGATTCGCGGTAGGAAACGCTTAAGAGCTATTTGGAGGTCTTCAAGAGGTGAGTACGATGCTTTCTGAACCCTTTCCATGGTAAATATGATTGTTTGTGTTGACAATGAATTACCATATGAAATTGAGAGTTTTAAATTGATTTGATGCATATTGCTAGTAACCTAATTTCTAAAATTGGGGTTTTTGTTAAAAGGGGAATAAAGTTGATTAATTGATGTTGTAAGATGCTTATTCATGTATGATATATTGTGATATTACGTGATTGCTTGTTGTTGGGATAAATTTATTTGTTTAATTCGTGGGAAAATAGTTTGTTCCATGCATGAGACATGACATATTTGAGTTATAATATGTTGGATGATGTTTGCGTAATACCACCTATGATAGGGGTATCAAAAAGTAATACCACCGTAATGGGGTATCGAAAGTAACATCCCCATATAATCGGGATGTCGAAAAAGAGCAATCTAGCCTAAAAAGGGGTATCAAAGTAACACCGCCACACGTTGGGGTGTCGAAAAGAGAAATACTCGCCATGTGCACATGAGAGGTATCGAAATAGAAATGTCCCTAAACAGAGGGTGACATCGAAACATTCCTCATGAGTAGGGGTGGGCAATGGGGCGAGCCATTGTCGTGTGATGTGTGAATTTATGGCATGCCTGAAGAGACCAATTTAGTTATGAGGCCCTTGAGCCACTTGGATTAATTTAGAATTTACTTGGTATGTGGAATGTGATACATTGAGATAAGTTGTTGTTACGTTATATGCTATTGAGTCGATGAGATTTTTGTTGTTATTAAAAGTATTATTTTTATATATTATTTTGGAAAATTAGCGGGTACCATAGACGAGTTTTTCGGTTACCGCACCTATTGAGAACAACACTATTTTCAAAACATTTTATAAATGTATTGTTGTGCCTTTGTGATTTTATATCTCATTATAAATGTTGTTTTTCGAGCCCTAGGACATGTTGTTGAGGATCCGAGATACGAAGAGTTATCTTTCATTAGCTAGTTGGTTAGTAATGTAGTATGGTTGGAGTCTTGTGACGACCTTTTTTTTTTGTTTTACGTATTATTTTTCTCGGATTGTAATTAGGCGCCTAGGTTTTGAGGCTTTAGTTTTTATTCAAATGATTGGATTTAATAATATTTCTCAATACTTTGTAAATACTATTTTATTTAATATGAGGTATTTTTCTACTTAGTTATTTGAGAAAATTTTTATGACTTGTGTTTTTTTAATTAAGTGTTTTGAAGTATTTTTATTGAAATTAATTTGGGTTACTAATAGCGAAGGGCGTTACATTTTGGTATCGAAGCGTTCGATTCTAAATCGGTTTGTGGCGTGGGACTTTTCTAAAAACAAAAACTTGGGCGCATAGGATGCTTGTTAGAGTTATAAATATTGCATGTTATTCTTTGGGATATTGGACATGATCAACCGAATATTTCATAAGTAGTGAGCAGGTTTATAGGACTAATAGGCGAGGGGAACATTGCACTTGCAGGAGCTTTGGTTTGTATGATCGGAGCTACGCAAGGGGACGGGGAGACTCACCGTCAACTATAGGGGAATGGAGGCCAATCACGATGGAGTGGTGACTACTTAGGACCCTTAGCTGCGTGGGACTTTTCGAATTCAAGAAGAATGATCTGCTATTATTCCGAGGCAACTTAGAATCCGAAGGAGACTTGATTTCTTTAACACGTATAGGGAAGAAGTTACTATATTGTTTGATTCAGGAGCAGCACTTTCTTTGATATATCCTTCAAGTGTGAAATTTGAGTTGCCTATCTTTCGTTTGTCCTTTGAGTCACGTGTTTCTACTTCTATGGGGATAATCTTGTTGCTTCTAGTGCTTGTTTAAATCGTCTTCCTATGCATCGGGATGTTCCTTATGCCATCGATCTTATTTGTTATCTATACCAGAGTCCGAGAGTAAAAATAAAATTTGCTTACCCTTCCTTGAGTACGTTTAATTTTGGATTTTTACATGTAGGTTAGTCTACTATAAAATAATTTTTTTTTTTGTAATTTTAGGTACTTTTCTTTATATGATATTTTTGAATGTTGATGATGAATTGATTTTAATAAATTTATTTTCCTTGAATCTATAAGGAATTAATACTAATGGTAGTTTTGTATGTGCGTTCATGCCGGTTCTTTCTTGTTTACCCTATTCTCATCATCTATACTTATGCCAACATGTCAAAACCCATTTCCATATCTAATTGAAATGTCCTATTGTTTTTTTAATTCCCTGTGCGTGAAGTTCACCTCCATCACATCGAGGCCAATTTATTGAATTGTAATTACATTTCTAACTTCCTCTAACTCATGGATTTAATTGTGGCATGAATTCTATTTTTTTGTTAGTTTGAATCAAATTGTATATTTAATATTTATATTAAATTATGGTTCACTTTATAAATTTTAAAAATATGTTTGATTTTGTATTAAGTTTTGAGTGCTTTTGTGGGAAAAGATGATGGGAGTATGAGGTTATATGTGGGCAATATGCAATTGAACAAAGTAACTATTATGGATAGGTATCTTTTACCTAGGATAGATGGGCTTAGATCAATGGAGTGGAGTAGTGGTTGATTCTAGTAAAGTAGATGCAGGGATAGGGTGAGAGAAGCCTAAGACAATGACAAGTGTGAGAAGTTTCCTATAATTGGAGAAGTGTTATAAACGAGTTCTCTAGACTAGCCTTACCTCTCACCAAGTGATTAGGAAGGGGAAAATCTCTTGTATAGGATACAACTGAAGTTTTTAATGATCGGTGAGAGCCTTAAGCAGGTTGTTAAGAGATAGAGACAGAGATATAGACGAAGAGTTAAATATAAGGCAAAGAAGGTGGATGAATTTTCTTAGGAACTATAATTGTGAGTTGAAGTATAAGCCGAGAAAGGCTAATGTGGTGAAAGTCGATACTCGGAGTAGGAGATTTCCGCACAAGTCTAACTTGAAGTTGAAAAGAGATGAACCTATAAAAGAGTCTAGAGACATGAATTTGAATATCTTTTAAGGCTTAAAACTTGGAATTGAATAGGTTGAAAATTTGTAGTGACCTTAGAAAATAGATTAAGCGAGTGTAGTTTTTAAACTAGGATTTGAAATCTCTTTTGGATCAAGAGAATTATGTGTTATATAATAAGGTGTAGTGTTGTTTAAGAATAGGATCATTGTCCCTAAGGAGGAGCCTTAGAGGAAAAAAAATGTTAGAAGAGACACATAAAAGAACGTTAACCATGTGTCTAGGAATAACCAAGAAGCATCAAGATTTAAAGAAGTATTAGTAGACGGGAATAAAAATGGAAGTGAGATTAAAGAATTTTATATATATGTTCAAATTTTATTATAATGTTGTAATTTTGTTATATAATTTTTAGAGGATCACTTTCCTGGAAATTTCAAATTGCTTCTCAAGTGACAAAGTATTAATCGCGATTGATATTCCCCTATGATTTGTTTTCCATATAGATTAATGGCATGTCTAATCCTAACAAACTATATTTCTTAACAAAGTGAAAAATGTTATTTCTTATTTGTATGTGCCTACTCAAGGATCGAGATTGAATTGGTTTTTATACTATTGTGGTGTTAATTTTTACTGATTGTTTTTGCATAATGTATGCACAGTTTAAGTGTAATTTAGTTAAGCATTCTTCTCCATTTTGTTATCACATATTTTTTTTTAGTAAGATCTTCTTATCAACATAAAGTGAAACTATTTCTTCCTCTTTTGAAATTATCATTTTGGGATAGCTAAAAATTAGTATGTGAACGTGCTACTGCTTCACATTTCTTTATTTATAAAATTTATAAAATTCCTCATTTTATGTAGGATATAAGAAATTTGAGTATAGGTTAAGAGAGTATTATGGGTCTATGTGTGGATGATATAAAATATTACATTAATTTCTTTTATGGATTGTTTGTTAAATTTAATTTGTGAGAATGCTTATAAAGATGAAATGCAAGTGAAGGTGTTCTAATTATAGACGGATGGATAGAAACAAATGCTTAAGTGCATGATTTTATTATATAAATGTTATTATTGACTTCATTTAAAAATAAATTTTTTTCTTTAAAAAAATTATTTTAAAGCCAAGGGGCCATGAATTGTACATTTATTATCTGGTGGAATTTTAATGACTAATATATATATATATATATATATATATATATATATATATATATATATATTAAGGATGTGATTAGGAATGTAGATCCCTTTTATGATAGTGCGAAGTAGGTGAGAAGATATTGTTAAGATCAGATTTAATCAACGAGATCACAATTAGGATTAATAATTGAGGGAAGGATACGCATTGCACGGGGAATAGATAAAAAGTGTTATGTCGACAAGAAAAGAAAGCATTTAGAATTTTTGGAAGAGGAACATGTAATCTTGGGGAGAGGCACTCTTAAGTTTTGGATGGGGAGGTCAACGTCATTAAAAAAACCGACTCTTTTTGTTTCATGGGACCTTTCCCTAATTCTCAAAGTTGTGGGACCGTTGCTTACCAAGTGGCCTTTATGCCACAATTGGCAAATCTTCATGATATTTTCCATGTGTCACAACTTAGAAAATATGTACATGATGAGTCTCATGTGATAGCTCCGAGTCTTTACAATTGAAGGATAATTTGATCTATAAGCCTAGGTATAGTCAAATCTTGGACAAGGGCACAAAGCCTCTAAGGAACAAGACAATTCCATTGGTGAAAGTGTTAGTGGGAAAGGATTAACTCCGAAGGAAACTACTTGAAAGATGGAAGAGGACATCGTATGTCAATACCAGATCTTGTTGTTTAAGGTAAGGTAACCTTTATGTTTGGTTTTCAACATATGTTACAATATGTGTGTGAGTATGTGATGAATTTCGAGAACGAAATTCTCTAGGAGAAATGTAACATCCTAAAATTCAAATATAATTATTTTAATAAAAAAAGGGGTAATATAAGAGTTTATTATAATTGTTTTCTTTATAATAAAAATTCAATGGGTTCCACAATAATGTAAAATTGATTTAAAAAATAAAATAAAAATAAGGATAAGAACCTACCTGGACTAAATTAATGCGCAATAATGATAGGAAACATAAGCATATCAAGGCTCATCTTGTGTTACCCATTATAAATAGATAGTTTGAGTGTTTAAGCCCAATTTAGCATAATATGACTAGATACCTAACTTCGGATGGATATTTCGTAACTAAAGAGAACTTTTTTGAATTCGATATATTCATAAGAAATATAGCCCTGTCTCTTAGCTTTCCATAGACACCAAATTCGTCCAAATTGGATTCTTGTAGCTCAAGTTATGACCAAATTTGCACTCACTATTCATGTTCCAGCGCCAAAACCGTTTTTAAAATTCTATCCATGTTTTGACTATCTAAACGTCGGTTTCAGATTTTGTGGTCTTATTAACAGTTGTAGACAATTCTTTTATCTTTCAACGATATAAAATTTATAATTTTTTCAAGTCTATAACTCTCAAGATATGCGAAATACAACACCATATGCAGAGTAGCGTGCTTAGCCCATTTTTGCACGTTTTGGGCTATTGGGGGGCTCTATAAATAGAATCTTAACACTCTTAGGGTGCGTTTTTGAACCCTAATTATACCTAGAAACTCAGAAACAACTAAGAAGAAGAAATTCAAGGATTAAGAGAGATAGTTGTGGAAGAGGGAGTCTAGGGAAGAGGAAGATGATGATAACTCTTGACAAACGTTAGGATCGTAGGAAACGCTTAGAGCTATTTGGAGGTCTTCAAAGAGGTGAGTAGCGATACTTTTCACGAACCCTTTCCATGGTATATATGATTGTTTGTGTTGACAATGAATTACCATATGAAATTGGGAGTTTTAAATTGATTTGATGCATATTGCTAGTAACCTAATTTCTAAAATTGGGGGTTTTTGTTAAAGGGTATTAGAGTACTTAAAATATGAAAAAGCGTGCAAATAGATTTTGCAACAGAATCGGTTAGAAATTCAGTTAGGCAGTTAGTTCTTCACACTGGTTTTTCGGGTTTTCAACACATTGTATATATAGTATTGAGATAGTTGAGTAAAGTGTAAGAATCAAATGTAAATTTTCTCCCAAAAACTATAATGGAATCTATGCATTTTGTTCCTTGCTCCTTTGCTTTCTCTCTTTCTTTCTGCTTTCCTCTCTTACTCGATTATGGTATCGATAGCTTCTTTTCTTAGGACCGAAAAGCTTTGAAGCTTCAACAATGGCGTCTTCACCAAATGCTCCGACATCTTCACCAGCAAATGCTAACTCAACAATCTCCTTTACACCGTCTCGACAATCAATTGGATGACAAGAACTTCCTTCAGCTGGAATCAACAGGTTGAAGGTGATAGCTTCACACAAACTACACCGTTTTGTGGTAAACCCTAACATCCTACGAAATACAATTCGAACCGATAGAGAGCTTGATTTAGTTTGAGATGCATATGATAAATGGTTAGTACAGGATCAAATGCTCTTTACATGGTTGTTATCTACTCTCTCGATTCCGTTTTGCCTAGAGTAATCGGGTTGTCGCCATTCTTGGCAAGTTTGGGATAAGATACATAGAATTTTCTATGCTCATTTGAAGGCAAAAGTAAGACAACTTGGATCCGAGTTGAAATTAACAAAGAAAAACAATAGAACAATCATGAGTATGTGTTGAGGATTAGATCATTGCGAGATACACTAGTTGCCATCGGAGACTCAATCGAGCAAGACCAAATTGATGCAATTTTGAAGGTAGCCAAGAGGAATATAACCAGATTTGTCATGATGATATATGCAAGATCTGATTTACCTTCACTTTTTGAGATAAAGCACTACTTCTAGTACAAGAATCACAACTAGACAAGTTTAGACAAGAGTTGCCATTTTCAAATGTTTCAGCAAATGTGGCTCAAATACCTCGGTCGCACAATCAAGTTAACACCAATTCGGATGGCTCCTTTCCGACTCCAATTTCAGAAATAACTTTCGGGAGAAAGTAATAGGGAAGAGGAAATGGCAGATTTGGGTCGAGGCGGGCTGGAAGAAGCCAAGGGGAAGTCTCCATGTCGGATATGTGAAAGATATGGTCATGATGCCTATCATTGTTGAGTACAGTTTGATCAGAATTTTGTGCCAAGCGAACAATCGAGTCAACAAACTTACGAAATAATCAGAACTGAGACCAATCAACACGGCTGGTTAATTGAGAACTCACAATATAATCCAGCAAGCCAACATAGTTCCTTTAAGGAGCATTCGCAAAGAATTTAGCAAATCACCACACTCAACAAGGCTCGACCAAGTGCTCTCTTGGCACTACAAGGATCTGTCATCAATAACCCACACAACTCCACGAATATGAATTTTCACAAGCGCACCTAGCTGGAATCATATGAACTTCTCCCGAGATATTGTCAGGAGGACTTGATTCACGGTCATGGTTCTTAGATTCAAGTGCTTCTCATCATCTTACACCGAGACATCAATAACTACGAGAATGCAAACTATGTGGGCAATGATCAAGTCCACATGGGAAATGGACAAGGTTTACACTTACACTCGGTTGGTTCTTCTCGGTTTCCCTCCCATTTACATCCTAACATTATGCTTTCTCTAAAACATCTATTACATGTGCCCTATAACCAAGAACTTAATCTGTATCCAAGTTTGCTCGAAGATAACAATGTATTTTTTGAATTTCATCCTCAACTCTTGCTTTGTGAAATCAAGATTAATCAAGCAAGTGCTTCTTCAAGTACCCGGAGGTAATGGCCTCTACGGCTTTCAAGGCCTACCTCGCTCAAAGGGACCTTTCTTATTTTTCGACAAGTCAAGTAAAACTGTTTCATTCACCAATTGCCCGTACTAGTAGTCACAATTGCAATTCTAGTAGTAGTAATCTTGATGTCTGCTGATCTTATGCAAAAGTTGTGCTCAATCATCTCATAATACTCACATGTAAATCCACAGTAAATGCCGGTTACTTCTACTTGGCATCTTAGGCTAGTCATGCCGATTCAAAGGCAATAAAGGAAAGTGTTACAACACTGTGTAATGTTCCCAATCATGAATAAAAAACTGTCTCTGATTTTCCCTGTAATGCTTGTTGCTTAGGAAAATCTAAGGCCATATGTAACTCACTCCCCTCCTCAAACACACATACTGCACCTTTGAACTTGTACCACATCGATTTGTGGGGACCTGCACCTTCACTTCACGGAGGTTATACATTATATAGCATTTGTAGATGCTTGTTCAGCATACATGGATATATTTTCTCAAAAACAAGTCAGATACTCACACCTGCCTTTAAGCGTTCTTTCACTCTCATTCCCAAAACTCTATTCTCAAAAACCGATAAGAGTTGCCAATCTGATTGGGGAGGTGGGGAGTTTAGATGCTTCGCAAAATACTTAAATGAGCTTGGTGTAGTCATAGACTCACTTATCCACCAACTTCACATCAAAATGGCAAAGAAAACATCAAAATAGTTGAAATGGGACTATCCTACTCTGCTCACATCCATGCCGTCTCAAGTTTTGGGACCATAGCTTCACATTACTGTGCATTTTTAATAACAGACGACATCTCAGCCATGCCAGGTTCACTTCTCTATCATGCTTTTATAATGCTCTCCTGACTATCTTGCTCTTAGAGGCATTTGGATGTGCACCTGCCCATTACTCAAAGCATAACAAACACAACTTGACAATTTTCCCAAGCACTGGTGCATCTAGCAGAATTTCTCCAAGTCCTAAGGTCACAAGTGCCTCATCCAGATGGTCGTGTGTATATCTCTAAAGATGTTCTTTTTAATGAATTCAAATTCCACTTTTCCTCAGATTATTTCAAAAGTCCCCACCACCCCTAATTCCTCCTATGGAACCCTTATCTAGTCTCATTACCTTTTATTAGTTCATTTTGAGAATTTGGCACCTCCGCTTCTATCCAGATAACACATGGTTTCGCCTTGCTCCATCTCCATATTCTCCACCTCCTCTCCCCTCTTCATCACCCAATGAGACACCTCCATCAATCTCACACTTCCTGGGATCCAGACAGTAAACTTCACTCACCTATACTGTGATCAACCGTTCCCTCTATTCGAATAATCCTTCTACCATAATCAGTGCTCCTTCTACTGTGATCAAAACAATCACCCAATGGTCACTAGATCAAAGGCCAGTCTTAAACCACTACTCTTTTCGTACATGTTGAAATCAACTTTTAAAAAAGCAAGCCTTGGCAAGTCCTGGATGGCAGAGTCGCTTTCTAAAGGAAATTCGATGCACTACAAAAGCAACAATACTTGGTCCTTGTTGCCTTACCTCCCCTAAAAGCCATAGGTTGCAAATGGGTGTTTGGTGAAAAGAGAATCCGTGATGGAAAGCGGTGTTCACAAGTTCAAGGCAGACTAGCGTGCAAGGATTCCATCACAAACTCGTACTGATTTTAGTGAAACTTTTTTCACCAGATTGTTAAACCGATCATAATCAGGTTATCCTCACAATTGCTTCCTACCTCTGAGTGGGACATCCAACAAATAGATGTGAATAATGCCTTCTTGAATGGCACACTCATTGAAGAATTATATATGCAACAACCCCTGGCTTTGTGTCCTCGATATAAAACATGGTTTCGCGATTGCATAAAGCTCTATGGTTCTTAGCAGCTCCGCGGCTTGGTACGAAAGTTAACATAGACTTTACTACGAGTTTGGTTTAAAGCTAGTATTTTGATCCTTCATTGTTCATATACATTAGCCAGGAGTCACTTTTTACATCTTACCCCATGTTGATGACATCTTTAATCACGAGTTCTTTCCTCCCAAACTCATTTCGATCGATTAGCAAATTGAATGCGGCATTTGCACTCAAACATCTTGGGACAGATACTTTCTTGGCATAGTAAGCCAACACCGTCTAATGGCTCCATATTACACCAAACAATCCAAATACATTCGGGATCTATTACAACTAGCAAGCATGACTGATTAGCAAAGGGATTTCTACCTATGATAGTAATTCGAGTTGTGTAAGCATGCATCTTGTGAAGCCAAAAGATGCATCATAAGTCGATCCTTACGTGGGAAGTACTCAATATGTAACTAAGGCGAATATATCATTCTCTGTCAACAAAGCATGCCAATTCATGGCATCTCCTCTTGAGTCTCAGGAGGCAGTCAGCGCGTCCTTAGATATCTCGTGCAACTGCTTCATTTGGTCTTTGTTGCACCAGCCATATCGATGCCAAAATACAGCTTTAGTGCCTACAGTGGATGGGGATCGGGCTAGTGATCTAGGCGATGAGTTTCACATCTGGTTCATGCATCTTTGTTGGGGCCCCAATCTAGGTCATGGAGTTCGGAAAGCAACCATTAGTGGCAGTCAAGCAAGCGAAGGAATCACGAAGCACAGCCAATACCACCTCCCGACTCCTAGGAACGAATCCTGCAAATTTTGAAATGTTCAGTATCACACCCCTGCTATTTTGTACAACCTAAGTGCAGTTCTGCTTGCTCATAATCCTATTCTTCATGTCTCAAACAAAGACATGGAATAGATATTCACTTTAGTCTGGAAAAGGTGGTGAACAAGTCTCTTTTCCAAAGATGTCCTGTTGCTTGGTCAACTTGCAATCCTCTTACCAAGCCCTAAGGCCTGCTTTGTTCACTGATTCTAGGACCAAGCTCAGTGTGGTCTCCTGTCCTCAACCACCTTGATCTTGTGGGGAGCATATTAGAGTACTTAAAATATGAAAAACGGCCAAATAGATTGCAACGTAATGGTTAGAAATTCATAGGTGGTTAGTTCTTACACTGCTTTTCGCTTTTCAACACATTGGATATATAGTATTCAGATAGTTCAAGAAGTGTAAGAATCAAATGTAAATTTCCTTCCAAAAACTATAATGGAATCCATGCATTTGTTCCTTCTGCTTCCTTTGCTTTCTCTGCTTTCTCGCTTTCTCGTTACTCGATTAAAGGGAATAAGTTGATTAATTGATGTTGTAAGATGCTTATTCATGTATGATATATTGTGATGTTCGTGATTGCTTGTTGTTGGGATAAATTTATTTGTTTAATTCGTGGAAAATAGTTGTTCCATGCATGAGACATGACATATTTGAGTTATAATATGTTGGATGATGTTTGCGTAATACCACCTATGATAAGGTATTGAAAAGTAATACCAACTAATGGGGTATCAGTAACATCCCATATAATGGGGATGTCGAAAGAGCAACACACGCCTAAAAAGTGGTATCGAAAGTAACAACGCCACATGTACAGTGTCGAGAGGGAGAAATAACGCCATGTGCACATGGAGGTATCCAAATAGAATGTCCTGGAGCAGGCGAGGTGACATCGAAACATTCCTCATGAGTAGGGGTCAGCAATGGACGCCATCATCGCGGTGATGTCGAGAGATTTAATGACATGCGTGTAAGAGACCAATTTAGTTATGAGGTCTTGAGCCACTTGGATTAATTTAGAATTTACTTGGTATGTGAATGGATACATTGAGATAAGTTGTAGTTGCGTTATATGCTATTGAGTTGATGAGATTTTGTTGTTATTAAAAGTGTTATTTTTTATATATTATTTTGGAAAATTGACGGGTACCATGGACAATTTTTCTTCGCCCAGAAGCTAAGAACAACACTATTTTTTGAAACATTTTATAAATGTATTGTTGTGCTAATCGGGATTTTATATCTCATTATAAGTGTTGTTTTTCGAGCTCCGAGGACATCGCCGCTGGAGGATCCAGATCTCAAGAGTTATCTTTCATTAGCCAGTTGGTTAGTAATGTAGTATGGTTGAGGGTGCTGACCACGTTTTTTTTGTTTTACGACATTATTTTTCCTGATTGTAATTATGTACCCGGTTTGAGGCTTTTAGTTTTTATTCAAATGATTGGATTTAATAATATTCTCAATATTTTGTAAATACTATTTATTTGATATGAGGTATTTTCCTACTTAGTTATTTGAGAAAATTTGTAGGACTTGTGTTTTTTTAATTAAGTGTTTTGAAGGATTTTTATTGAAATTAATTTGAATTACTAATGTAACGAAGGGATACAAATTTTATACGAAATCAATTGTGAAAATCATTCATCCTCTGCTTGAGCTTATTGTGAAAAGAGTGTTTAAACACTCATAAATGCTTCATAATTTATTTATCGACTATTGAGAGTTTGAAATCAATTTTGTTTTTATTTGATTTTAAAGAGAGAAAGGGGTCTCCTCGAGTGATTAGGTGGGTATCACAAGGTTGAACTTTGAGGCTCTTCACAAGAGCGGGTATCTCGGGGTAAAGGAGTGCTCTGTGGTGTAAAGGTTTTTCAAGCTACTTGTGCAAAGCTTGTGTGTTAGTGTGTGAAATCCTGCTGTGAGTGGGATGGATGTAGTCCAGGTGATGGTGGCGAATCGGAGATAAACCGTTGGGTGGTATCTTATACCAAACTCCTTAATTCCTGTTTATGTTCAAGAACCTGTGATTTTGATGTTTAGAGTTCAATATAATTTCTCGTTCTTGATATGTATAAAACTATATTGAAACCTGATTTTGATTGTAATCAAGATTGTGTTATCTGCTTCCAAATCGAAGTTGATTAAAACCATTCTGATTGCTTAAAACTGAACTATATTCACCAAACTTGCATAACTTGTTATTAATCTTTAAAGGTTTAATCGATTTTAGGGATTGTTATTATTGAGTTTTGAACCCAACCTATTCTGAATTAATTCTGAATCAATCTTTCTTATCCACATCATCCTTTTATTCAAGATTTTATATAAACCCTTCATTGATTTTGTAAAGATCCAGGTCACAAATCGCAACTCGATTTGAAAAGTTTTTTAAGAGGGAAAGATTTTAAGAAAACTCAATTTACCTCCCCTTGAGTCGTTGAAGCCAAAAACAATTGGCATCGAGCTAAACTCTTAAGCTTGGCTAATGACTAGAGTATTAATGCTCCAAATTGTTGGTTGGCGGGCTTCCTTGCACGCCTCCCGTTCAATGGATCCGAGTATATCTATTGAAGGAAAGAATGGTAATCTTTCTTGAGAGTAGCAGTGTTGACAGGGATGGCAGAAAATGGACCATTTGTCCCCTCTTTGTAGATGCTAATGGTACTCAAAAATAAGCCCTAAATCGAATGGAATGAGGGATGATACAAAGGAGTTCAATATAATGCACGTGCTAATAATATTATAACACCGTTAAGCCGTGATGAGTTTTTTGAGATTTCAAATTGCAAATCAAGAAAGAAGATGGGATACATTGTAAGTAACACATGAAGGAACCCACAGACGTCAAAAGAGCAAGAATGAACACCCTCACACATGAGAATGAGTTATTTTGCATGAATCGAGAGAATCTATGACTGAAATGCAAAAAGAGATTCACACACATCGTAAAATCAATTGGTTGGTCTTGGAAAAGCTATATCAAACGAGATCAAGTTAACAAGTAATGAGATGCTGAGCATGGAACGCAACCTAAAAGTCATTACAATCTCGAATCTAGAGACCTCTCATCAATTATCATTGCCACATTGTTTGGAAAACTGCAAGAGCATGAATTGGAGTTGAACATATTGAATGAGAGTGAAGAAACCGATAAAAGAAAGAAGGGATTGGCTCAAATCACAAGTCAGAGAAATAGAAGAGATGATTGATTCACACGAGGAGACTTGAAGAAAGAGGGAATGCTAGTTAGAAATTTCAAGAAGTTCCTAAAGAAGAAAGGCAACTTCAAAGCAAGCCATCCACTTTTCAAAGGAGAAATCTCAAGAAAGAGGACAACTCTTCCAACAACATCACATGCTATGTATCTGGAAAGATTGGCCACATGAAGCTTGACTGCCTAAAAGCGAAAAGAAGGACAAAACGAGTAAAGTTTGACTCAAAGGACAAGTGAAGAAAAAAAAGTCAAAGAACCTACATTGCTTGGGATGATAATGATCTAGAATCCATTGGAAGAATGTGAATCTAAGGAGGAAACTAGTTTGATGGCCGAATAAGCAGAGATGAAAAGTGAGTAAGTTACGATATCAACCCATATGATGAATTGCAAAATGCTTTTGAAGAACTTCATAAAGAATCATTAGCCTTACTAGATTGATAAATAAGTCTAAGGAAACCCATCACATGCCAGAAGAGAAAAAATCTATTTTAAACAAGAGCTAGATGAATTAAAATGAAAGTTGTGTTGTAAAAGATAGATTAGCTACTTCAGAACCACCTATATGCTCTAACTGGTCTCTAAGTGCTGTACATTGACTAAAGAAGTTGGAAAAACAGAAAAATGACTTAAGCCAAGTTCACAATGGAGAGACTAGCTTAGTGCTTTATTAGGAGATCAAAATGTATTTGTATTAAGCCCAAAATAGGCTATAAACCTAGGATACATGAGAAATCTTTCAAGAAATTTTTTGCTGCACCTAAGACGCTCAAAACACCATTTGTTAAATGCAATTTTGGTGCTAGAAAATGTCCACAGGCTTCTACATGTCATTACAGAACAGGCCAGTATGTTAGTCTATATTATGGGTTCCTAAAGGAACTATTAATTTGCCAACTAACTCAAGGACTAAAAAAGGGTATTTGGGTACCTATAGAAAAAACATGAAATTCAGTTTTTGTAGGTGTGGTGGAAGGAGATCAAGAGCAAAAATTGGAATCTCTGACATAGAGCCTTCTCCAAACACAAAATGGGTAACAATAAAGAAATAATATTGATTGAATATTTTTTCTAATTATCATTATCATTGGAGGAATCTTTGTGTGTTGACTTATATATCATTGTATAATATGTCTACATTGTTGTATTAGAAAGATATTTGATCAATCAAGGAAGTAATCCTATGGCATTTGTGTCTCAAGTAGAACCTAAGAACATAGATGATACTATAATTGATGAACATTGGATGATGGCTATGCAAGATGAGTTAAACCAGTTTGAAATAAACCAAGTTTGGGAAACTAGTGCCTAAACCCAAGAAGCTGTCAAGAAGGGTACAAAATGGGTTTTTAGGAATAAACTAGATGAAAATGGTATAATTGTAAGAAACAAGGCTAGATTGGTAGCCAGGGTATAACCAAGAAGAAGGCATAGATTATGATGAAACATATGCACCAATAGCAAGATTAGAGGCTATAAGAAATACTACTTGCTTATGCTTGCATAATGGGATTTTAAATTGTATCAAATGGATATTAAGAGTGCTTTCTTAAACGGATTTATACAAGAGGAAGTGTATGTTGGTCAACCATCTGGTTTTGAGAATAATGAATTACCTAACCATGTTTATAAAGTATCCAAAGCACTACGTATGTTAAAGCAAGCTCCTAGAGCTTGGTATGAAAGGTTAAGTAATTTTCTCATTGAAAAAGGATTTAAAAGAGTTAAAATTGACACAACTTTGTACACTAAGAAAAAGAAGGCACACAACATTTTACTTGTACTAATATATGTGGATGATATAATTTTGGTACCCACAATGACAGATTTGCAAATGAGTGTAGTAGTCTTATGCGGAGTGAATTTAAAATGTCAATGATGGGTGAGTCTGAACTTTTTCCTAGGATTGCAAATAAAGCAAACTGAAAATGGAATCTGTTAGCCAAACCAGTACTGCAATGAGTTGATCAAGAAGTTTGGCATGGAAAACGCTAAGGAGGTGGCTACTCAATGAGTACCTCTTGTTATCCGGACAAAGACGAGCAAAGGTAAACCAGTGATGTTCTCCAAATTCAGAGGTATGATAGGCTCACTACTTTATCTTGCGATAGTAGGCCAGATATCATGTTTAGTGTATGCATGTGTGCTAGATATCACAAATCCAAAAGAATCACACTTAACTGGCCGGTTAAAAGGATAATTAAGTATCTGTTAGGAACAAAAGACATGGGATTATGGTATCCCAAGGGGAGCACATGTACTTTAATTAGCTGTTCGAGACTTTGATTTTGCTGGTTGTAAACTAGATAGAAAGAGTACTAATGGAACTTGCCATATTTAGGAAACTCATTAGTATCATGGTTGGGGAAGAACAACGAGCTGGTGGTTTATCCATTTGCATTTGAATATGTATGCACTAGTAACATTTGTCTGCACATGTTTTATGGATGAAACAAAAACTAGTTGATTATGGTGTGCAACTAAACCAAGTTCCTATTAGATGTGTGATGTCACGGTCTGATTGCTTAACTAAGAATCGTAAATGCACTCTAGAAGCTAAA
>JAUPTC010001032.1:0-30434 GCA_030762895.1 Sophora flavescens
TTTTTTTAATTTTATACATCGGTTATAATATAACCGATGTGGTTAATCTATATATTAGACATCGTTTCAAAAAGAACCGATGTGGAATCCTTTGCTTTTAATTTCAAAAATGCCACCGCCTCGTTTTACACATCGGTTTTTGAGAAACCGATGTAGAACCTCCGATGTTAAATGCATATCTTGCAGTTGTGATTCCACAGATGCCTGAGATTGTACCAGTTCTAGTGCCAGTTCATGTATCTGCACCTGCACTAGCACCGATACCTGTTCTTGCACCAGTACTTGATGATGACCAGGTTGTACCTGATGTAGAGCATATACTTGTCCCAGAGGTTCCACAGGTGCCAGATGTTAGACCAGTTGTTTGTGTCCTCCCGATTATCATCTCGCCATAGTTTTGAGTTTCGACGCTTGTTTTAGCGGCATTCTTGGAGGAGCTCTTCCAGTAGTAGTAGAGGAGTTCTGGGACCATCTAGACTGATCTGCTGTCGCACACGGGTCAAATGAATCAAAAGTTAAAACTGTAGTACAAGGTGATAACCTTGGTCTCCAGCGAGGATCTCTAATTTAATTAACCAAATACAAGAGTCATGCAAAGTAATGAGAAAAGGGGGAATTTTTGAATTCAATGAGAGAAGAAAATAGATTGTAAAAGAGAGATGAGAATCAATGTATCAAATCGACTAATCCACTGGTTAAAGGTAATTTCACTTGGACCTATCACGGGTTTCAGAGGATCTAATCTCTTTTCGTGATTCTATTCTTGTTTGATCATAAAATTAACCGATCAAGCGTCAATTAATTCTATACAAATTCCTACTGGATTAAGCATCACAGAATTTGATTCATTATAATTGTGGAACAAGCGTCACAAAACCATAATCAATTTTATAACCGAATTCAATCAAACCTACACTAAGCGTCATAGATCCTATCAATCCTTATTCGTAACAAATCAAAACAAGCGTTCAACATGCTTCGAATAATCTCAAATCAGATTATAATTAGATTGGAATGGAAAAACGAGTTTGAGTGATTAAGCATCAAAACACAAAAACGGAATTGCAAACATTGATCAATAGATGAAGGATTAAAAGGAAAAGATATAGAATTACTAAAACCGAAATTAACATTGAAAACCAAAAACCTCAAGGTGTTTGTAAAAATCCCTAACCAGTGAATCAATCTAAGAATTTAGCCTTCCATAGGAGGCTTAAACCAAAATAAGAATTGAAGAGTGAGGAGAAGAGAGACAAAACCCTATGAGCAGCCGCCTCTCCAAAGATGATAAACAAGGTCTCAAAACCACCTACTTATAATCCTAGGGTAAACTAATACGTCTGACCTAGAGAGCCCAATGGTAATTAATTGGCCCATTAATGATTGATTACATGGAGATATGACAACAATAATTCCAATTCCCGCACTAATCTAGACAGCTTCGGTAATTAGAATTTTCGACCATCAAAACGTCAGAACTGGCCTTATCAGTCAACATGAAAGTTGTAGATCTGCTTCTTAGCTTTCCAACTCCACCAAGATCACTCAAATCGGACATGTATAGCCCAAGTTATGGCCTGCAGAAGGGAGACGGGTCAGGATGCACTAAAATCCGAAAATTGACTAAGAAATTCATTAAAGCCCAATTAAGACCCAAAGATATGAAAACATGCTAAGAATCCAATATTGGGTACAAAGCACATCCAAAAACACCAAGTGCAATGCTATAAAAAGTATATTAAAATGCATTGATCAAATTCCCCACACTTAAGCTTTTGCACTCCGAGCAAAACTCATGGTCAAGACATAAAAGTTTTGGAAAAAAAAACGAAATGATTGAAAGCAAAGATGCACTTCCAATGAATTCCATTAATGTAAAGTGGCAAGTGAAAGCTCATCCAGGATTCAAGGAACCATGACAATCATGAACAACATCTTACAACATTCAAAGTAATGATCAAGGGAATAAAATAACCAAGAGTGAATCAAAAGTGATAGAATCCTCACAAGATATAAAATTCTCTCAATCTCTCAGGTGTTGGCTAGTGTTTACACTCAAAGCTCATTAAAAGCTAGCACTACCATAGGCTTGAAAAGACTCTAACACCCACAAATGAAACACATGCACATAAAGATCAAAAGGACTTTGTTAAGATTGTAATGGGGCCAAGGTTAAGGTGAGATAAATAAAAGGATAACTAAGCTATAAACCCAAGAGGATAGAGGAGCAAAGGAAATTAATTGCTAAATAATCATGAGAGAGCAATGAGAGGGCACTTCAGTGAAATACAATTCCAATCCACTTCTCCCATCTTCACACTTTTGTCCTTTATTTTCATTTTTTTTGCTTCACAACCAACTGTTTTTTTTTTTGCACTTGCCAAATTTCTAATCAAGCAACAACCTTTACATATTGTAGCACGTCCCAACTTTTGAGTCCCCCCGTACTTATGCAAAATTCATTTCCAAAATAATTTCAAAGTAAAGCTCCTTTATCCCCTAAGGTTGGGTTATATAATTGTTTTTCACTTTTAGGCTTGTAGTGAGCTATAAAACAAAGAATGGGACAAATAGGCTCAAAGGGCTATCAAGGGGATAATTTTAAGGTAGGCTTATTTGGCTAGTGGTTTAAAAAGAAGACAAAAATTGCCTAGATCACTTCAATACATGCATGTGAACAAGAAGTTTCAAAAAGAGTCAAGTCAAGTTCTAGAGTAACTAACAATCATGAGCGAAATCACACAAGAAGAAAAGAGAATGGAAAAGTGTATTCCATTCATTTTAAGGCTCAAATCTCACAAATGACCAATTTCTATCACAAATGATGCACAATTTAGTATTCCGATCCAATCCAACTTATCATACTAAAAATGCAAGAAAATCATACATATCATGCCACAAAACCTATAGTCCAAGAATAGTGAAATCACTCACACCTTACACAAACTACTTAATTTCAATGAAAGGTAAATCAAAATTTTTTATTTATTTTTTTAGACCCTAAAAACAGCAAACCAAACAAAAACAATATAAATAAAATCCTAAAACACTAAAAACACCAAAAATAAACAATACAATTTTTACGTTTTATTTTAAAAATAGAGAAAAATAACATAAACAACAAAAAAAAAAAATGCCAACAAAGTTCAACACACAATTTAAAAACATCATAACATAGTATGTCTCCCCACACTTGAAATCTACATTGTCCTCAATGTAGAACATATTAAAATAAAGAACAAGAACAAATTCATTCACATAAAGGACACGAAAAATAAAATAGAAAGGGGGAGAAAAAGCCTTATAGAATGTAGTGCAACAAGTCTCATTGTGGCTCAAGCGCTTCTCCAATGCTTGCTCTGAAAATTTCTCACCAAATTGCTTGGGCCAGTCTTTATCAACCATGAAAGCCTTAGTGGTTGTCTCTAACATAAGTAATGTTGCATCATCCATCATGACATGATCACCATCTTTTATGGGTATTCTTTTTGTGGGTAGCATGTCCACATGATCCCCATTTTCTACATTTCTTGGCTGAACAGGGTCCTCAACCTCATGTGTCTCATGTTCCATATGCACTTTTGCTCCTCATACCCTAAAAAGGATGAAATTTCAACACATGCTGCACACAAAATAGCATCATTAAAGTTAACACATGAAGTACATAAAATAGAATCAGGAAAATCTTGAATATCTGGAAATTCAACATAAAGTTCATCAACAATAGTATTCTTGACATCATTATCAAAATCATGCTCGGAAGAAGTATTGCCAAGAATATCTACTTGTGAATCGAATGCTTTTCAAGGAGATGTTGTGATTGCGGTGTAGTCAAGGTGGAGGCAATGTGACCAATTTGAGTGGCCAAATTCAAGACTTGCTTCTGTCCCCTCCGTTGGAATTCAAGAGTGTGTTCGCCATTTGTTGCACCAATTCTTCAGATCAGGGTTGGGATGGTGTGGGGGTCGCTGATATTGATGTCGGCTTATTGTCAATTGATGCACCAAAGAAGCTAACTCATCTAAGCTGCCATGTTCTCCACCATGTTGGCCAGAATAGAAAAGTTGTACCTCATTCACTCCAATCATGCTAAAATCACTACTAAACTCATAATCACCAGTAAAGTCAGGATAATATATGCATGATGGCTCATAATCAACATTAGGCATATAATTTTGCATATAATTATCCATGGGAAGTACTAAGATTCACAACCACGACAATCACAATGTGCAATACCATCAATATGATATAAACATATAAGCTCAAGACACTCACATATAAGCTCCAAACATCACAATAAAATAAAATAAATAAATAAAACACAAACTAGGCAATTTTACACAACCTGGTAAGCTAACAAAAACAAAAAACAAAAACAAACACCACAAAAGATAATTTATTTTTTTTGTTTATAACTATGGGACTGCCAAAAGATGAAAATTAGTCCCAAAAAAAATTGAATTCCTAATATGGCTAACAAAAATCAAAGATCCCCGGCAACGGCGCTAATTTGATCATTGCCGCACACGGTCAAATGAATCAAAATTTAAAATCGTAATACAAGGTGATAACCTTGGTCGTCTCGCAAGGATCTCTGATTTAATTAACCAAATACAAGAATCATGCAAAGTAATGAGAAAAAGGGGAATTTTTGAATTCAATGAGAGAAGAAAATAGATTGTAAAAGAGAGAGATGAGAATCAATGTATCAAATCGACTAATCAACTGGTTAAAGGTAATTTCACTTGACCTATCACGGGTTTGAGACGATCTAATCTCTTTTTGTGATTCTATTATTGTTTGATCATAAAATTAACCGATCAAGCGTCAATTAATTCTATACGAATTCCTACTGGATTAAGTATCATAGAATTTGATTCATTATAATTGTGGAACAAGCGTCACAAAACCATAATCAATCTTATAACCGAATTCAATCAAACCTACACTAAGCGTCATAGATCCTATCAATCCTTATTCGTAACAAATCAAAACAAGCGTTCAACATGCTTCGAATAATCTCAAATCAGATTATAATTAGATTGTAATGCAAAAACGAGTTTGAGTGATTAAGCATCAAAACACAAAAACGGAATTGCAAACATTGATCAATAGATGAAGGATTAAAAGGAAAAGATATAGAATTACTAAAACGAAATTAACATTGAAAACCAAACCTCAAGGTGTTTGTAAAAATCCCTAACCAGTGAATCAATCTAAGAATTTAGCCTTCCATAGGAGGCTTAAACCAAAATAAGAATTGAAGAGTGAGGAGAAGAGAGACAAAACCCTATGAGCAGCCGTCTCTCCAAAGATGATAAACAAGGTCTCAAAACCACCTACTTATAATCCTAGGGTAAACTAATACGTCTGACCTAGACAGCCCAATGGGAATTAATTGGCCCATTAATGATTGATTACATGGAGATATGACAACAATAATTCCAATTCCCGCACTAATCTGGACAGCTTCGGTAATTAGAATTTTAGACCATCAAAACGTCAGAACTGGGCTTATCAGTCAACATGAAAGTTGTAGATCTGCTTCTTAGCTTTCCAACTCCACCAAGATCATTCAAATCGGACTTGTATAGCCCAAGTTATGGCCTGCAGAAGGGGAGACGGGTCAGGATGCACTAAAATCCGAAAATTGACTAAGAAATTCATTAAAAGCCCAATTAAGACCCAAAGATATGAAAACTTGCTAAGAATCCAATATTGGGTACAAAGCACATCCAAAAACACCAAGTGCAATACTATAAAAAGTATATTAAAATGCACTCGATCATAGACCCATGGGTGATCACGAGGGAAGTAGTAGTCACATGTGATAGTACCTGCCAGAGCTATCCAATTAGGTGTACACAGGTGTGCAAGTGAGGATTTTTGATGTATTTTGAGAGGGGACTTGGTGTTGAGAGACATCGAGGCATCTTTGGTTTAGACTTTTGATTTATTTTTCTTATCTTACCCAGTTTGTATATATATATATCCCACGATGGGTTTCCTCTAAGATTGTATGATTCGCATGTATATATTCGTATATACGTTTGATGTATGTTTATATTTGATGGTTGTTTTAGTTAAAGTTTTTATTTCTCCGTTGTATTATATATCCGTTTAATGCTAATAACATGATTAGTTTTTAAATAAAATATGGTTTACTTTAATGGGATATCGGGTGTCTCAACATTAGCTAGTACCGATCATTTTTACCAGTAGCCATTACTTCCTGCATAAGCCATAATTTAATAATGGATGCAGCAAATAAAGCAACAAACAAGGTTCATATCAAACAATGCACCACAACAATGTAAAACAATTCACACCAGTTAACAGAGTTGACGCAGAAACACAGAAGACACATAATGTACGGCCAGGAGGTCAGACCAATCTCTAACAACTCAACCTCATAGTCCGGTTAGGACCGAACTGCTCTGATACTACTAAATGTGACACCCTTAACCCCAAATATGCATTTATTATATAAATATTAATTTTTTGAAGGTTCTTTCGAATAAAGATATGAGTTTTTATAAGAAACATTTTGGCAATAGTTAAGAGCATCACCATTCATAAACTCAAACTCTCAAATCAAATAAGGTTAAATATAAGTTTCATAAATTGTTTACAAGTTTCTCATGAGGAATAAATAATATAAACAAAATAATCCCTAGCCCGATGTCACATGGATCGAGCTAAACTAAATTCCATACTAAATAAAATAACAAGATTCAAAGTTTGAAAATGAAATTAATAAAATAACATCTAATAAACTAAACCATTTCCAATCCACGTAAACTCATGTGAGTTACTTTCCTTCATCATCCTCGATGCTCATTTGTACAATTCATATATCGCACCAAGAATAGACAAATACATAGGTGAGATACGTCATAACCATGCTTAAATGGTATGAAGGAAAGGTAAGTAAATCAAACACAAACAAGACAATACAATACACACTTTACAAACATTAAGTCAATCATGTCATAATGATTAATCATACATTACATCATCTTACTATAACTCGAGCACATATTCGTAATACATTACCAATAACAATGTCTCCACGGACTTTCCACCATGAAACACTTGAGTACCCACAAATAGGCTTCTTGTAGGCTGGTTCCACAAACAGGCTTTTCATAGGTTGGGCCTCACAAACAGGCTCTTTAGACATGAGTCCCACAAACAAGCCTTTCATAGGTTAGGTCTCACAAACAGGCTCTTCGGAGATGGGTCCCACAAACGGATTCTTTGCAGGTGAGTTCCACAAACAGGCCTTACAGAGCCTGGGTCTCACACAAACATTCACAAATGAGTACCTATAAACAAGCTCCTTAGAATTGGGTCCCATACAACAATCACAAGTGAGTACCCACAAATAGGCTCCACCGAGCTGTGTTCCACACCATTAAACATTTCATCGCATCATATCTCAATATAATTGCAATCATTGCTCAAGTACATTTATCCCTTAGCACATTATCTCTATTATCATCATCTCCCAGTTATACTCGTTAAAGCCTTATCTTAAGGTCCTATCATCCTTTCTAAGGCATTTAAAAAGTTACTAATCATCACATATGTCATTATGCCTCTAAACCATCAATTACCACTCATCCCTTATTACTTAACAACATCTAAGATACATGATTTGTCAATAGCTTACACCTCTATTCTATTAACATGAGATACAACTCAATAATAACATCTTCAAATTCCAACCAATAATCATATAATTCATTAACTATTTTTAAAACCATTGTTACCACTAGATAATCTAAATTCCAATCTAAACCATTTCTTACATAATTCATACTTATTGCTAAGTACATCTCTAATTCAGAATTCTTCTCCTATATTTTACTTCTAATTAATCTTAACTATAAAATCATTCATTTACATCTTACAAGTGTTTGTTGCAGAAAGAGTATCGATGAGATCCACGTTTGGAGAACATCATCAGAACGACTTTAATCATAAAGGTTCATTGTCTATGAAGAGCGTAATGAACAAGCTCATAAAAGGTAAGGATAAGGGGAACTGGTTGGATCCCCGAGATCAAGAAGGAGAAGGCCGCCACAACTTGGCATAATGGAGCTGCTGACGATGGCGCATGTGCCTACACCGGCGGCTCTAAATCAGCCGCCGCTCACTACGACAAGCTGGTAATACTTTAAACTTGATTATTTTAGCATACTATTTAATTAGTTTTCCTTTTTACTGTTATTTTGAATTTAATTTTTTTGTATATGCAGACTACACTAGAACAGTGACCCCCCACCTCTATGGAGTTGGTGGAGAAGACAAAGAAGTTCAAGTCAGGGAATGGGTCAACGACAAGGCCCGTAACTATGCGGTAAGTAAAAAACTATTTTAGTTAAAACTAGTAATTTATTAATATTTGTTAATTTGTTAATATTGATTATAAGTGTAACTAAATCTCTTCAACTTTAATTTGTAGGTCGGCTTTAAAGACAAGAAGGGCGATGCCATATCACGTGCCTCACAGGAAAAGGCTTTGACCGGTAAGGGCCCCCACTCTCCTGTCTCCTGTCGATGACAATGCCATATATTTGGAGGTCGTGGGCGAGGAACAAGAAGCGGCACGATATGGCCTCGGACACTTGGGCTGCGAGTTCATCGCTTCATCGTCCGCACGCCTTCTTCTTCCTACGCTGAAACCGTCCCTCCGGTGTAGTTCAACAGAGACAGGACACCATCACCCGACTAAACGCAAAGCTTAGGGAGAATTGTTCTTAAAAGCTTACAGGACACCAACACACAAGCTCTTAAAAGATCCTCCAATGATTGAATTGTTCTCTCGGATCTGTCCATCCGTCTCGAGGATGATAAGCAGAACTCATCCTCAACTTTGTTCCCAAAGCATCGTGTAACTGTCTCCAAAATCTAGATGTAAATCTAGGATCTCGATCACGAGAAAATACTCTGACTGCACACCGCAACCTCACTACTTCCTTGATATAGATCTCAGTCAACCTTTCAAGACTATAACCCTCACCAATAGGTAAGAAGTGAGCACACTTCTCAACCTATCAATGATAACCCAAATCATATCAAACCTCTTCGGGTTCGTGGTAATCCAACCACAAAGTCCATCGCTATGCTATCCCATTTCCACTTTGGGATATCCAAGGATCGGAATAACTCCTGGCGGGCTTTTGATGCTCTATCTTAGCTTTCTGATATACCAAACATGATAGAACATACTCCGCCACTTCTTTCTTCATTTTTGGCCACCAAAACATCTTCTTCAAGTCTTGGTACATCTTGGTGGCTCCTGGGTGGAAACTCAGCTTACTTTTATGTGCCTCCTCTAAGATCATCTTTCTAATCTCTAAGTTCTCTGGCACACATATCCGATACTTAAACCTTAACACTCCATCTGATCCTCTCCTAAACTCTGAAACATTACCCTCATCTATACCTGGATTCACATCCACTAAATATTCATCCTGATCCTACTTAATCTTAAGGTCTCGCAAAAACTCACTACTGATGGTGATCATACCTAAGCATATTCTATCCTCAATCAAATTCATACCTAGGTTCAAATCTCTAAACTGTTCAAGCAACTCCATCTCTTTCACCATCATTGCGGATACGTGCAAGGATTTCCGACTTAGTGCATATGCCACAACATTAGCCTTCCTTGGATGGTATTGAAGATCAAACTCATAGTCCTTAATGAATTCCATCCATCTACGTTGCCTCATGTTCAGCTCCTTCTGATCAAACAAATACTTTAAATTCTTGTGATCACTGAACACATTAAACTTAACTCCATAGAGATAGTGTCGCCATATCTTCAATGCGAACACTTTGGTTGCTAACTCCGGATCATGGGTTGGGTAATTCCTTTCATGGAACCCCTCAATGTTGGGAAGCATAAGCCCACAACTCTTCCCTCTTGCATCAAAACACAACCCAATCCTTGATACGGTGCGCCAAAAGATACATCAAATTGTCCTAATGGATCTGGTAACATCAGCACAGGAGATGTAGTCAACTTCTCCTTTAGTTTCTGAAAGCTCTCTTCACACTTCTCTGTCCAAACAAATGCCGTACCTTTTCTCGTTAACTGCATCATAGGCAATGCAATCTTCGAGAAACCCTCGATGAACCCTCCTGTAATACCCGGCTAATCCTAGGGAAACTCCCACCTCACCCTATTGACTTAGGCCTCTCCCACTTAATCACGACCTCTACTTTAACTGGATCAACAACTATCCCTTTCTTGTTGATTACATGCCCTAGAAACTGTACTTCCTCTAACCAAAATTCACACTTGGATAGCTTAGCATACAATGCCTATTCTCAACACTGTAACACCACTCTCTGAGATGTTCCTCGTGTTCTTCCCGACTACGGGAGTAGATAAGAATATCATCTATAAACACCACAACAAACTTGTCAAGGAACAGTCTAAAGATCTTGTTCATGTAATCCATGAACACCGTTGGAGCATTAGTTACACCAAATGGCATAACTAGGTACTCGTAGTGTCCGTACCTTGTCCTAAAAGCGGTTTAAGTATATCCTCCTTCTTCACCCCTAATACGATGGTATCCCGATCTTAAGTCTATCTTGGAAAACAGAAGCTCCACTTCAATCGATCCATTAGATCATCTATCCTAGAAACGAATATTTGTTCTTGATTGTAACTTTATTCAACTTCCTATAATCCTGCATAACCTAGAACTTCCGTCCTTTTTCTTGACAAACAAATAATTTGCTCCCCAAGCGAAACACTTGGTCTAATGAATTCTTCTTCATCATGTCATCCAAATTGTTTCTTCAATCTCGCTAACTCCATGGTGACATCCGATAAGGAGCTACCGATATAGGTTCGCCCCCGGTATGAGATCTATAGCGAACTCCACCTCCCCTCTCGGTGGCAAACCAGGAACATCGGGAGGGAAAACCTCGTGAAACTCTCTACGCAAAAAGGCAGAGAATCTATACTCAAGTGTCCTTAGATTCCAAAGAGAAAAGCATCACATACTACCGAGAACCTTCACCCCTCATAGTTGCTCCTTCATTGGCAGATACTATGCTAGAAGGCTCAATAAAAGATAAAGTCTTAGGCACGATCTAACACTACATGGTTAACCGAAAGCCAATCCATGCCAAGAATAACATCTATCCGCTGCATAGGCAAACATGATGAGATCTATAAGGAATGCCCTATTTTCAACAACTATAGGACACTAGTAAGCAAGCAGACATAGTGATCAAAGGATCACTGGTAGGGGTAGATACTGTCAAGGTATATGGTAGCCGAAACGGGCAAATGTAAATGATCTACGCACTGATGAGACACTAAAAGAATGTGTAGCGCTGAATCAAACAACCCAGGCAGAGTGCGGATATTAAACACACACCTTGAATAAGATCTCGCAGATTGAGAGGACTTGGATCCTCTCACCTGTAAACACCCTCCCCGTGGCCCGAGGTCCGGTGCGTCTATCGTCCCGCTGCAGGAACCCCTCTCCCGACTCCTTCTCTCGAAACCACTGGCTCCCTGCGAATTACCGGCTCTCTCCGGTTGTTTCCGTATCACCGCTCTCTATCGGCAATCTGAACTAAAATAACCTGGTTTGCCCCAGACGTAGCAACCAGATCTATCTATGAAATCTTGATATAATGCGGACCCGCATTTGAAACCTGTGGGGGCCCTCTTCTCGCCTCTCTCGTAATCGGGTAATTGGTGACGGTGGTGCGGGATGTCTGAACGCTTCGTCTCTGGTCTAATATATGGTCCTCTCCTCCACCGAGAACCTCAGTCACCTCTCCTCCATGACTTGCTTTGATAGGACCCCACTCATGCTGCTGCCTGTGCCTGCGTGACTGCCTCACAGTCCATACTCTCAATGGCACTTTGCACCTCTCCACTAGCTGCGGAAATCCCGAGATATCCAAGGGCACTATAGCCCTCCTCAACTCATGCCGTAAACCCTCCTCGAATCTCTGACACATCCAGGTCTCATCCGGAAACCTGCGTAGAACTTCAGCCAGATTAGGGTCTCGAATCGGCCGCGTAATCACCAACTGCACTGTCTCCTGCTTGGAGACTCATGAACACTTTCTGACAGTCCCAGTCGATCGGGCCTACCCCTTAGCCTCTCAAGCAATCTCCTCTTGCCTCTCCACCATGACCAGCCCTCCAGGTCATCATGGCGGAGCGCATAGGTCGCCTTCCTATCATCTCTGCATCTCATAATATCAAAGATCTTCTCGAGATCCTGGATCCACCACTCGCTCGCTGCTGGATCATACTCTCCACCAAACCAGGGTGGCTTACCTTTGAGACAGGCTAATCCCGCATCCTCGGCATGGCTCTCCTCCCTATCCTGTCGCTCTGTAACTCTACATCTCGTACCCTCAGTAGGAGATTTGCTCTTGCAACAGAACGGATGCTAACTCGAGGATAATCAGAAGAGTCTCGTTGGACTCTCCTCCACTTCCAATCCACGCCTCTGGTGAAGGGCTCATCCTCTACACCCCACCGTTGCTCTGCCACCACCACGCACTACGTCCTCTCGACCTCGGCCAGCCATGATCTCAAAAAGAAATCATTAGCCCACATCAATATGACATATAATACTACATAAAAATGGAATATAAATACTACATGCCGTAGAGATGTCGCATAAGACTCACTACCCAACTTCTAAGCATAGTTGTTGCTCCGATGTGGATTCAAGCTGAGATAGCCGGTTCACCCCTAATCATAGTGCTCATAGTCAGTTTCGAACCCATTTGCTCACGATACCACTCAATGAGACACCCTACATCTCATTAAAGAAATCCCAAATTATTAAGACCTAATTTCGTTATTGTCGTTAGAGTATATTAAAACAATGGAAAATTTAAAACTTAAAATATATGCAACAGAACATATATACATACATACTACATATACACCTCAGTCCTATACGATACAGATGAGGAATCCCATCAATAATCCCAAAATGCAAGCGCTAATCAAACGAAAATAAAAACAACATCCTAAAGAGACAAGACGCCGGCCATGGGCCCGCCCGCAACTACGAGGATCCCTTGCTCGTCCTCCAACATCCCGGCTCATACGGGGGTCCCATCAAGCTCCTCCATATTTGGCTCCCCGTAGGATCTTCTCATCACGATCACAAAGAAACATATCCAATATAGAAAAGACAGGGATAAGAAACCATATAACATCAAGCGTGGAAAGGGTTTAGTAACATTTAAATAAAATAACGCCACACTAAACATCCCAGTCTCCTAAGTGTAAATATATGTAACACAATCATCCTCAATCCATATCTAGGATCTTTCCTCTACCCTCCATCATGATGCAATGCAAATCTTTGTTGAATAATCTCCCCAGGTATCGGCCATATCCGAATATCACAACAATATAATCGACACGTCCCGAGTCCCTGCGCACACCCTCGTCTAGTGGATTGGGGGTGCCGCACAAAAGCAATGACACTATAGCTACACAACCCGGTGTACACCTCGGACCACAATCCAGGATGACATGCAATGCATGAACTATAGCTATGACTAAAATGAAATCATCTCTGGACGGTCCGCCGTTAGCCTATCCCCCAGGAATTTTCCGCCCAGGTAATAAACCCCATCGACCATGTTTCGGGGTCCCTCGTATCACATACCATGTTTCGGGTCACCCCTAGTGTCCTAACCGGTCATCATAATCTCCATTAGATAACCTCAAAATAATCTCACATCTCATCAATCTCGCTCATAGCGATAATCATCCTTGTTCATGCAATCGTTATCACATATCGTATCCAATCCCAAACACATCCTCGTGTCTCAACACAACTTATGATTTACCAATCCCAAGGTACAATCATAACACTCATCATATTATCATAATCATCATCATATTATCCAAAATCATCATCAGTACACGTGTCATAATATTATTTCCCGATAATAACTAAAATATAATAATAATAATAATAATAATACTAATAATAATAATAGATAATAATAATATAATATTAATAATCACCATAATAATAATAATAATAATAATAAGTATAAAACACCTAAAAATAATTACAACACTCATGAGATCACACATCCAGTACCAGTTCAAATCACCATCAAACAACCAATCATCATGTAAAATAATCCATATATGTAGCGTAACGACGACATATAGGAGTTTCGAGATGCCACCTTGCCATTATTTTACTTAAATGTAACCTGGCCAATCCCGGCGTAAATAGTTTCTTTCCCCCACCGAGATGGGTGTAGGCTAGTTCTGCGGAGGAACGGAAACAACACCCTATACCTCAATCGCCACATGACGAGTTCTACACCCTCAGGGGTTCCAAAAATCACCTGAACACATCATTGTGAAGCTCACTTGTGTAACCCAAACCTAAAGACGGATCGAAAACCGATAAACAATTGAAAGATAACCTCCTCTAGTCCAAGATACATTTTAGGCATAAAAGGACATGGGCTTACCTTAGCCTAGATGAGAAAGTGAAAGATAAGGTAGCAGTAGGGACGTCACAGACCACCAGATATGTCGGTTTCTACACAGGATGAATGATTGTCTTCAAATTACCCAAATTTTTCTCTCTCTCTGGACTCCCCCCATATATATACGCTACCTCTTGGTTTTTCTAGTTTGGGTTAACTTGTGAAGCAAAGGAAGCACGAGATGGGCTACATGGATGTTAATGAAACAACCGATCATTGGCATTAACTGGCAAAAGTAGAAGGGGCAAAGAGGCGAGCCTTTGGTGGTCAGTGGATCAACTTAACTTTGCATAGAATTATGAAAGAAAACACAAGAAACCAGGTCGTACTAAAAGAAGTAGGAGGTGGCATTAACTTAGTGAAATAATAGAAGCCAAAAATCACAAGTCCTTCACGTGGAAAATAGTACTTGCCAAGGCTACTCACTAGGCTAGAATTTGGCATTGAGAAGAAGGAAAAGAATTCAAGTAGGAGGTGGCGCTCAGAATTTTTTTCACAATTTAAGAGGTGGAGAGTGTCCTCCATGTATAACACCGTGAGCTACTTGCTCATATGTATAAAAAAAAAAAATTACTTTAGTTAATTTAAGATCTATATCTATGTCATAATTATTTTTTAATCTGGTTGATGATAAACCATCTTAATTAGAGAAATTCAATTGAGGGCATACACAATGAAAAGTTGTAAAGTGAGTTGCTTAAATTTTATTTTGAACTTGCAGATATGTGTTTGGATTCTCAAATAATTTTAGATTTATCATCCTCATTCGCATCTAATTAAAATATCTAATTTATTCCAGAAAGTGGGATGTTACAAAGTTGATGCTTCATAACAGGTTGTGCCCGCTGTTTTCCTCAGTTCAGTCGCCTCACTGCTATTGGATATTCTTTGCTCCGCAGGACGAGGACATTTCAGTCACCGTGGAGAGGATGGTTAGTCGGCCTCCGAATCATCATTGGCGTTCATTTGTATTTGTAGCATTTTTGGAGTTATGACTTTTATTGTGGATGACATATTGATGGTGATATTGTCATTACATACATTCGGTATTTTAATAGTAATTATAATAAAGCATTGGAAAAGGTTATTCCTTAAAGAAAAAGAAACAAAAAATATGAATAATTCAGAATTAGTTTAAATAAAACCCAAAAAAAAATTACAATCGAAATAGAATCCAACAAAGTCATGTAGGTGTAAAATAAAAATTCATTTAAAATAAATTACAATTAAATGTCATTTAGATACCGAATTAGAGACCAAATGGGTTACCAATTTTGGTTAACTTGAGCAAGCGACAACCACCTTACGTAGATTTAATTAATTCAGCGACCGGTCGCGGTCCGCAGCTGCGACCAAAAGTAAGTTTGGTGGCCTAAATCCTTAGCGATCGGGGGTTTTACCTTTCGCCCGACTTTCGGTGGCTTGATAGGTCGTTAAACTATATAGCGGTCGAATTTTGATGTTTAGGGCCGATTTCTTGGATCGCTAAACAATTTTGTTTTAGTGATTGTATTTTGAGGCGGGTCGAGTAGCTCCTAGGACCTTTTCTTCGACACGAGTTTAGTATATTTGTTTATATATTTTCTGTTAGTAATACGTATAGGGGCTGTGAGTTTATAGTCCATGGATAGAACCAGCGTACTTTCACACTGTATTGTAAATATTATGTTACCTGTTGTGAGTTGATGTTGTGCATGTTTGAATGTTTTCGTTCTTTCCCATTTAAAATATTATAATATTTTTTATAGTAATAAAGCGTACAAGCGATAATAATGAATTAATTAAGGTTTGGTTATTAGACTATTCTTTAATGGGATATTGAGGTGTCTCAATATGAACCAGCACAATCATAACTCGTCTCACAACTTAACCAATTTATCTTGAGTCCAAAAGACAATAATGTAATGACACATATCATAATTTAATAGTGGTCAAGTAATTGATCCAGTGATATCTTTTGACAATGCTATTAGAATCTTTTAAATAAGGTAATTATATTAATTTTGTTTTTTTCTAAAACTTTTATTGACTTTCTTGTAACACCCTTCTTTCGGGAACTTCATTGTCAAACGTTTTAGGGCAGAAAAAAGAGGGTATTAAAATCTTCTTGTGATAAGGCACGGGAAAATTTTAACCTTCGCCCAAGATATAAATGTAAATATATGGAAATAGTTAATGTCGATAAATATTTCATAATAGTATTTCAGGTCATAAGTTCAAAAAAGAAACTTACATAAAAACCCAGCCCGACTCATCTAAAAAAACATATACAAACACGATTCTACATAAAGATATGGAGGCAGTCGCTCTAAAGCTTAAGAAGTGGAGGCCTCGACTCCATAAAAGCTAAAACCTCATTGTTACTTCATATGCTGGTCAAGGAGCAAGCATAAAGACAATCCTTTCTCTGCATTATGGAAAGACAAACTAGGAGCGAGGTGGAAACTCTAAAAGACTTGTCAGTCGTAGAGCAAAAGACACTTCTAGAGACCTTTACCAAAGTAGCTCTCGAACTAAGACATTTTCCACTTTAAAGGGAAGAGTCATGGACTACAAACCAATGATAGTCATGCTGTCGAGAAGAAAAAGGAAGATCGGGTATACTGGAACTCAAACACACTCATCTTGAACTATCAGAAAGCCCGGTAGCGTCCTCTCGAACTCCAACAATCATCCCCAGTGCTTGAAGAATCCACCTCTTACGTAGATTGGTGGAATGACATCTTAACCTGACCTTCTCGAGAAAACAAAATCGGTGCACAATCAGCTAAATAAGATAATATAAAACAAAGAAGGTGAGATTCCCACCATCACACACCCATATGGCAAATATGAAAGCGACGACACAACATATCACATATACATATAAATACTCTTACTAACATTCTCATGTTATCAATTATTCTGAGACTAACATTTCAATCAAAATACAACAACATACAATATTAACATATCAACACAAGCGATAAAGCGATCAAAGCATGGGACAACGGCTCGTTCACTAAGGCACGAGAATGGCGGCCATTTTAAGCGCATAGTCCCATATGACCACCTACCACAGCATATTAATATAAAACATTTACTAGAAAGAGGTAATATAAACATGCATTTATTTCATTAAAATAAAAACTGGATGAAAGCACCGCGTTGTGACATCTCAACAAAGCGGAAAGAAGCATAGTTTTAAAAGAGAGAAATAGCGTAAAGCGAAGCATAAACATAACTGACCAGGTGTCACATCCGGATGTTGTTTTGGCCCCAGCGACTTCAGAAGGGGGGGGAGTGGGTTTTCATAAAAATATTTCCCTCTTAAAACTTTTCAATAAAACTTTACAAATCAGAGTTGCGACCCCGAGACCTTTTACAAAATCAATGAAGGGTTTATATAAAATCTTGAATAAGAAGGTGATGAAGATAAAGAAATTAATTCAGAATAGGTTCGGGTTCAAAACTCCAATAATAACAAAAATACAGAAGCAGTTAATCCTTTAAAGATTAAGAACACGTTATGCAAGTTTGATATAAGCATGAACAACCAAGAACAAACTTACGGGTTTCATTTGATATTGAGTTACGAGTTTGACAATCAAGAATGGTTTTTGATCAATTCGATTTTAAAACACGTTTACGAGTCTTGATTACAATCGAACTCGAGGTTTCAATATAGTTTATACAGATCAAGAACATAAATTATATTAGACTTTAAACATCAAAGTCGCCAGGTTCTTCAACATAAACCGAAATTAAAGAGTTATGTTTAGAGTACCACACAAGCAGTTTATCTGGCTGGAGTCACCTCCATGTGTGGCTTCATCGTCCCACTCACCCGTGGGGATTTCACACACTAACAAACAAGCTTTAGCCAGGTAGCTTGAAAAACCTTTACATCTGAGCACTCCTTCACCTTGAGATACCACAGTTCTTGTGAAGAGTCTCAATGTTCTCATAGGGATACCCACCCTAATCACTCGGAGAGACTCCTCTCTCTTTACAATCGAAAAGTAAAAGAAAATTGATTCTAACTCTCAATAATCCATGATAAACAAATTGAAGCACTTATAAGAACAAAAACTCTTTTCGCAATAAGCCAAGAAAGATGGTGAATGATATGATATCGTTCTTATGAAAGTGTTCCTGATCCTCTTTATAAAAACAAGTTATAGTGGTTGGGATCGATCAAAGCGATTCGGTTTGATTAATGAGAGCTGTTTCGATTCTGGTCTTGAAATAAGATTATAATAGTTCTTATAGAATCCGCGTCCATCTTGAAAAATAGCTCGTCCATCTAACCATCCGAATTTACGATTTTATATCGGACGAGCTAGTAAACGAGCTCCATATGCCATGTCATTGGACATATCTTCTCATTAAGATCTTAGCAAGTCAAAGACTTGTGTGGACCGCGCTTGCACCTTAGTGGATGAGTGCTTGTGTCACTTTGGTGGACGGTGCTTATGTCACTCTAGTGGACGGGCTTGTATCACTTCAGTGGGCGAGTGCATTCACTTGTGGGCGAGCATACACTCCGGTGGACTAGCGCTTATCACTATGTTGGACGGCGCTCTATCCCTGGTGGATGAGCGCTTGTCACTTGGTGAATGGACGCTTGATCACTTGTGTTTGGGCGCACTTGTATTGCTTCAGGTGTCGTGAAGCGCTTCCATTCCCGGTGTTGGGCGGACCACTTCTTATTTCAAAAATCATTTTCATTAACGAAAACTTATTCCTTTTAATGCAGGTTATGAAAATTGATTTTCTTCATGCATCTTTTAAATGAGCTATTTGTAAATAAGAGATTTTCAACTTTCACAAATCATCAAGACATAAATCTAATTTCTCCTTTAAGCTCTTGTCTTGATGATTCCATGATCTTTGTCTTTGCTCTTTGATTCCTCCAGCACGCTCTTTTGATTTCTTCAAGTTCTTCATGAGATATTCTCCTTTAATTGCTCATTGAACTATTGATCAACTGATACACCGTCTTTGTAATTTGACACTAAAACACTTCATACATTAAGTTGTATTTGTCATATATCAAAAAATCTCTAAGTCATTGAGTCTTTGATAGAGATGGTATAACAAAGTCACGGAATAAAATCCCGAAATACAACTGAAACTAAAAAAAAGAAAAAAAAAAAAACTAAAAAACAAACTAAACAAGCTGAAACAACTAAACATCCTAGCTAAGTCGCGGCTCCACAGTCACTCCTCCCATGGCTACTCACCGTCCTCCGCATAAAGATACATGCCAAAACAGAAAGAGGAAATGAGGAAGTAGAAAAACTTGCAAAATACATCGTCAAACAGGAGGAGTAGTAAGTAAGCTAAACATACATCATATACATAGCATTTATCATCATAACATTTAACATCAGCATGTAATTATATCAACATATTAAATCAACCAAAGTATGTTATGGGTGCGATGCTATTTACTACTCGATTATGCATGTGGGTCAAACATCTCGGAAGACAACCGGGTTATATCATGGCCAAGCACCAGCTTCGGCAGTCCACCAAACCATGGTGAACCCCGGATAAGCGAAACCACCATACCTAGATGCCACTAGGGGGCGCACGGTCCCCGAACAGTGGGTGAACCACCGGCGGGACGGCCGTATCACCGTACTCTAGGGCTGCCCTCCCCTATGTTAGTCTTCCCCACTAGCAACTCCAATACGTGATGCATAGGCCCAACAACAAACAAACAGCCTGCCCGGCAGGTGTGCACCAAGACTTATCACCATCGACAATAACTCTTGAGAGTCAAGGCCACCTTAGCCAAAAGCACCAAGTTCAACTTATAACACCTGGACCAAAAAGCATGAGACCACTTTTTCCAAAACGGCAAAGCTTATCAGCGTCACGTGAGACATTGGCCACGAAACAACAAATTATTACTCTTGTTTGTCTTAATTAATCTTTAATTAAGTTTCTCACCTAATCTTAATTCGATTGGTGTTTTTATTTCATCTTTGGGGACATTGGGGTGAAACACCCCTTTAAAACCTTTAATTCACGTTCGACCGATAGGGGAGCACGGCGTGCTCACACAAACGTCGTCTTTATCCCAAAGTGGAGCACGGTCGTGCTCAACATCCGACCATACTCGTTGTGAAACCATCTTCAAGATTTCAAACTAGGAGCACGGCGGCCCTTGTGATATGGTCGTGCTCCTCGAGCAACCGTCACCCCATTGCGGGCAGATTCATTATGTGTTCTTGGGCAAAGTCCAACACTTTCAATTAGATCCTAGGGTCCCGACTAATCCAGGTTGGCAAAAACCTCATCCCTCACAGTTCATGTCTTCACGGCGTTAAGGGAATTAATCCATAAGTTATGTTAATTAAGAGTCCTATTAACCAATTAAGGTCTTATCAGATTTCAATATAACAACGACATAACTCGACCAATCGACATCCCCGATTATCCACCAGTGACAACATTCATAACATAGGTACTCATACCAAATTTAACCAAAACTCATGGTATAAAAACAGTTATTAAGGCATACCACATGTGAATATTTATAAATATAACCTAAACATGCTAATTAATGTGAAATCATAGGCATTGATAGCAGTTTAGGAATATCCAAAGATAGTATTTACATTCGTAGCAATTAACAGCATAAAACGGAACTATGAGAACCCCCTCATCTTTTCTCACCCCACCTAATGTATACGCCTCCCCTCCTATACAGACAGAAGAATCCGGTAGTGACAGCAAAGCGGTAAACAGCAAGTCCTCGAGCGGCTGATTACTCTCTAGGCTTGATTTAAACGAAAGAGCAAACCAAGTCCCAACAATACAAGGGGAAACAAAGAAGGCTTACCTCACAACGAGACAAAGGCCCCAAGGGTCTCACAAATTAGAGTATCTTCGTGCTTGAGACACCCTTAGCCAGAGAGGGTACCAAGAATAGGCTACGAAGCCTAAGACACGGATGCCCCTTTGAGCACGGGCGGCCCAGGGAACCTTTGGCTACTTAAATCCCACTAGACCCTCAATAGCAACTCTAGCTAAGTCCTAGGGACTTAAAGTCCTAACCCGTAACCCAAGCATCCTGAAGTAAACACTAAAAGCAAACATATAAGAAAAAAATGGGGTGTTAGTCCCTTTACCTACGATCTCAAGAAATTCTTGATCCTAACTCAGAATAATGTGGTATTTGGAAAAAGGAGATGCTCAGTGTAGGTTTATTATTGCCAGTCGTAAGCACATTTGTTACTCAAATCATGAACTTGCCCTTGTGGCTATAATCTTACCCACTGGCTATAATCTTGCTCCTTTAGGCTATAATGTGACAATGTTCCAATCCTCATGTGAAAATATTTCAATCGTTAGGCTATTTTTTGTGAAACACTCTACTTGACACAAACCTCAGATTCCCTAGGCTTAAAAGCCATACTAACAATTCAATCAAGCGGAGTACTTGACATGTGTCCCACATTTATCACCAGATAAATTTTGGGATTCCTTGCGGAAATCATATACATCCTGAGCATGAGCCGATGTCAGCTAGGAATCCTTATACATCCCTTTCTGCTGACAAGAGGATCCACTTCATTGGACAATCCGTGTCTTCCAAAAAAGACTTAAGTACATTATGGAGATTGTTAATTCCGCGATCCATTATACTTAACTGGTTTTCCTAAATGAGATTACTTAATCGACAAGTAATTTAGAATATATTAGTTATTAAGTATTATAGTTCATGGATGATAAAATCATCAAAGGATTGTGAAAACATGGTCTTGCTCCACTATATCTCATGCTTTAAATATTTCATTTCTTAATCACTAAGTCTATTCACGACTTAGGTTTTTGGAAAAAAACATTTGCTTTGGATTTAAAAATCCATTTGATGAGTAAATCCAAATGTTTTAAATCCTTTGTAAACACATTCTCCTTAAATACCTCAGTATATGCCCACTAGTACCTCAACATTTAGGGTTTTGAAATCGAATGTGTGCACCACAAATAAAAGAAGAGTTCTAAAGGATAAGCTTCCTTTTCATCACTCAAAAACCAAGTGATAGACTCTTATAACCCAACACGACCATGCAGTGAATTCACGTGGAAGCTTTATAAGGAGTCCATCATTTAAGTGAAATCATTCAAAGTCTAAACCATGGTGCCATCTTTCATTCATTCGGGTTTTTAAATCCGTTTTGAAAAATTTTTACAGTCATCCATAAAGTTAATACATAAAGTTCATATAGGGCTATTCATATCAAAATCGTATGATTTGTGATTTATGGCTTAATTGAAGTCATTTAGTTAGTAGGCTAAGTAATAGAAAATATTTTCATATTCAATTTATACCTCAAATTGAATTAAAATAAACATCCTTTTTGGATGGTTTTGCTTCATGAAGTTTAAATGGTGCGGTTTCCACACATGATTTCAGTACCATTTACCGGTGAAAATCAAGCATCTAAATGTGGAAAGTTCTAGGAAATTATTGATACCTCGCTTAAAGTGGTCTTTTATTAAATCTTTCCTTGTAATAATTGCATAATTACATCGCTCAAGAACTTGTTCTTTTCCTTGTAGTGTCATTGTTCATATCCCCTTTAAGTGTTGTAAATTCACACAAACTGGGGGATTGGGTTAACTCCATTTTTTTATAGTAGAGGCACATTACGATTCAACCAGAAAATTCACTTCTCCAAAACACCATAATCATATACCTGGAGTCAATACAAAGTATATAACGACAAAGGTCATGCTAATATATATTCTATGCTATATCATATTGACAATTCAATTAAATTACTCAAGTAAGGCATATAAATAAATAAAAATTAAAACAAAAAGTAGTCATGACATATAATCATATCAATTAAAATCCTAATCATATAATAGCCATTACAATCACATATTATTAAAGAACAAACTACACAAGTGGAGAACCCGGTCTAGGGGTTTCCAAAAACAAACAATATAAGCCGTTTTTATTCCCACCTAATATGGTGTGACATGTTCCACCCCCACCTCTAGCAAAGGGAGCTCCCAAAATGCCAGACGATATACATGATTCACAAGCAGAGCTCAAACCAAACCTTTATCAACCAACAACAAACCTAGATTAAAACAAGTAAGATCCAAGGCTCTAAACCCTAGAGGTAGTCCAGCCATATACAAATTAGGTGAGATAAAGTATGTTCATTTCAAGCTTGGACATTCATGATGACAAGTAAATATCTAGACTAGGAAAAGTATCATAAGTCCAGAATCAATTCATGCGATTATCTATGAGTTAATACATGAATTCTCAGAATATGTAAACTTGAAATAAATTACATATAAATGGAGATAATGGAAAAAGGAATAAGATTTGCTAACACAGTCAAGATGACCCCATGGTTGATGAGAAAGTGATGAAAAGTGGGGGTAGAAACCCGTTCTGCAAACAAACTCAAATGGGTTTTGTATGATATGAAAGAAAGTGCTTAGATCATGTAGGTGATCAAGAATATAAGTCTTAGAATTTCAAACAAGCAAAGGGTGAGGAGATTTGGGTGATGGCGAATTTTATAGAAGGAAGGAAAAGATTTTTGTGTTATGAACAAGATGAAGTTAGAAATGAATGAAGATGAAGTGTGTGGAAGGGGTTTGGCGGTGTAGTTGTTGAGATGTGGATCAATTAGGACTTATGGATGATGAACATGAAAAACAAGGCTAAGAACATGAAGAACATTTGAAAAAGAAAGTTGTAAGTTTTGAGCTTTGAAGACTTGGAAACTTGACCTTTGGTGTTTTAGTGAAAAATGAAGTGAAATGGAGTGTTTCCAACGCCCGTGGCAAGAAATATCAAAGGGAGAGGGAAGAGAGTATTTTGGTCAAAAAATTGTGAGATCAAATTGGAATTAATAAAGAAGGTTATGGACATTTTGGTCTTTTAAATGACTAGATATTTTAAATATCTAGATGTTTCATCCAAAAGCCACCATCATTGGAAGAGAGTAGTCATGGTGGTGACTCTGTGTGACTCACCCGTCACATGAGGTGATGTGTTGTTCCATCAATCCCAACATCAGTTCTATCTCTTGCAGTTTAAGTATCCGGTTCCGTTGTTTACCGATTAGGATTTCGATCGTTTTTAGGTCAAGATTAAATCAGAATATAACATAATATTTTATTTTGAGTGAAAATTATAGAAATAGACCTTATCACTAAAATAATGATAAAATCTAAAGAATTTCCAATTTCGGGTCAAATTAGGGTTTTTGATCGGTACAAAATTATATTGTCAACAAAAACGAGCCGGTTTAAATCTGATTTTTAAACCTAAGAATTTCATAGTAACTTCCCGATAATATAGGTTCCAACTATGAATTTTTTCCCTGTCATTTTAAGATCCTCGGTAATAATATATAATATAATTACCGGTCAAGGGAAACAGAGGAAGGCAGCGGTGTTACATTTCTCACTTATTATAAAATATTCTTAACAATAAAAAAAAAAGTTAATTAATGAATTTGTATTTTTTTTACAAGTTAAAACAATTATAATTTTTTTATTTTTAAAAAATTTAATAAATGCAAAGATAATACAAGAATTTTTTTGTGACTGATTATGTAAAGAAATTTAAAAGTTATTAAATAACCTCAATTATCGTATATAAAATATAATTGCATTAAATAGCTTCAATTTATTAATATCACGATAATACTATTTAAATATTTAAATAAAGGTAATTATATTAATTTTGTTTTGTCTAAAACTTTCATTGACTTTCTCACTTATTATAAAATATTCTTAACAGTAAAAAAATTTAATTCATGAATTACAACTTAGGACAATAACCATTTTAAACAAAAGTAACTATTTTTATTGTTAAGGTTATTTTATAATAAGTAGAGAAAGCCAATAAATTTTGTAGATAAACAAAATCTTATAATTAATATATGAAGTATACTATACCAATTATATATATATATATATATATATATATATATATATATATATAATATAATATAATACAATAAATATAAGTGAGTCAACGTGTCACAGAGACAAAAGTTAATGACTAAGTGATTAGTGATTATTTGATTTTATTTTTCGAGCAATTAAAGGGTCCATGCATTTTTTTAGGATCCAATAGGTCTTTCAATATTTATTTATAAATAGAACCCCAAAACCAAAAATCATCAATAGCAAAAAATAAACCAAACATTCGATTTCATATAACTTATAGCTCCTCGTCCAACTGTTGCCGCCATCTTTCATCTTTCTTTCAATCCCATGTGGTGTTTTACATACACTGTTAGGTGTTTTTCACTGCTCATTACGATGCATGGAGTGATTCTCTTTATGACAACCAGCAAAGGCTTTGCAAATGAAAAAGAATGGTTGTGATTTGTTTCGAGAATTTGGGTTTATGATAATTCATACCCTCTTTATGAATCCTTAGAATGTCCTTTATAGAGCAGCAATTTGATTGTGAAAGAATGGTAGACCCCAGGAAAAATTCTATCTCAAGTATAGATGGCAGCCTACGGGGTGTAACTTACCAAGGTACATATTTTTTAAGGAAAAAATGTTCCTTGGACAACTTTTTCTTGATAATTTGCGGATAACTTGTTTTTACAACATAAAGTACTTTATAAGAAGTAAATTGTCATAAAAGTTATTCAAATTTGTTGTACAAATGTTTTATTCTATGAATCACTATAATTAGGGCCTCGGAAATTTTGGTCATGGTTTTATATGTAGTTTACACATGAGAAAGTGTCTTTTAAATGCTTGTGCCTTCGATTTTAGGGCTCGATCCGTGAAGGATACCAATCAACAACCAATTAACAAGTGTTCCTTTATGAGTAAAGATCTATATGTAAAGTATAACGATTTTATGATCGATAAAATCGAAAATAGGATAGCTATAAAAATAGGTTAGATTTATAAAAATAATTAGACGTGAAAAAATTTTTGAAAAAATAATGCTGAAAATTCAGCTTATGAGATGAAAAAAGTTCTGATCTCGTAAAGTAATTTTTTTATATTATTTTAACGGATATATGTTAAATAATTCTGACATATTTTGTATGAATGCAATTACGAATAATAAATCACTATTGTTATCTTTGAGTTTACCATTATTTTATTTATTTATTTATTATGATTTGGAATTAATTAACTTTGTTGAATAGATTCAATGGTGAAGATTTCTAAAAAGGAACAAGGAAAGAGTATCATGTTGTAGGAGACTCCTGAGTTTGGGCTCAATGGCAATCACTCGCCGTACTTCCTTTGGGTGACACAGCCCCACACACCTTAGTGAGGGACGGAGATACTCATTTCACCTTCAGGTTAGATATTCGTTCAAACTTTTCCTTCCTATTCTCTTGGTCATTCCTCATTTTACAATTTTTTTTACTTTTATATTTTGAATTTGATACTAATGAAAATATGTAATAATTAGGTAAATATAAATATTTTATCATCTTTACAATTGACTCCTGCTAACTTTTAAAAACATCATTTTATTCTTTTTAGAATTAAGATATGTTTTTTTTATGTTATTTTATACTAATTATATTTATATAATAATTACAGTCGTGTTGTGTCCTATAATTTTAGAATTTGTTACATTATGTTTGCTCATATTCATATCATACTCTAAATGACTGATTGATTCACAAAATACAATTTAAAATGTGATCATAATACTTGGCTAAAGAAGGTGATACTCATAGGAGGAATAATGTGATGCTTTCATATCCATCATATCATAAATAAATGCTTTTTATAAGAAAAGAAAGTGTTGACTAGATACTGTATAGAAAACTATTCTTTCAATTGAGGATAGATGTTTTTTAAATTTCAAATTTGTTTTAAAGAACTATCTAATGCAGGTACAACAATTGATAATGAAGGATAAACAAAACATTTATCTTTAAACTTTTGTTAAAGATGAATTTCGCCTTCACATGATTATGATAGAGTCATGGGTAAGGAAGGTATTGACTGACTCATAAAAAACATGACATGTTCAAAACTATAATCTTGACTTGAATAATGGATTAAATTGCAAACTAGGACTAGGAGAAACTTTATTTCAGAGTGACAATGTTAACTCGAGGTTCGGTTCTTAGGTCAAACACCATGTAACTCATTGTATGAAATCACATAATTTGCAGAGCTATGATGTTAAGTGATGTTCTCCACACCAATCCATTTCTGATGGATATTATACCTGTAAAATGGTCGAGTCCTGAAGCGGTTTCTATTCAAGCGGGTGGAACTTGGAAAGGAATAGACATGTTGATATTTGACTCTTGGCATTGGTGGCTTCACACAGGAAGAAAACAACCGTATGTATACCCTACAACCAGACACACTCTTCCTTCTTGTTCATGCAAACTTTTGCATGCATCAATTTTCTATTTCTCCTTCACTATACTTTTGATTTTCGCAAATGCAGATGGGATTTCATTCAAGAAAGGGAATCATCACATTCAAAGACATGGATCGGCAGTTTTGCATATGAAAGGAATGAATACATGGGCCAAATGGGTTGATGTCAATGTTAGCACTACAAAACAAGGGTATTCTTCCAAGGAGTCTCTCCGAGATCATGGAAACTCATGTGAAGGGCAAACCAGACCAGTGTTGAGGTCAAGTATCCAGGTGGTTTGCCCTGACGAGTTGGTTTTAGAGAAAGTGTTAAGAGCCATGAAAAAAGCATGTGCATTTGCTCAACATTGCTTGTCCGTGGTTTTGAGGGAAAGATGGCCACCATCTGTTTATGGATTTGGAGGCATAGAGGCTTGGATTGCGGCCCGTTGGTGTCGCAGGCGATTGTTCACGATACTTGGAATGAGCTTTTATATACAAGTCTCATTCTAAGTGCATCTTAATCTTTTTGAGTTATTGGCTATCACAAATAAATTAGATATATTACTATGTCCAGTTCTCATTTACTTAATATATGTTGATCTTATTGCGTAATTGCTTAATTTTGTACTCTTTTACATGGTCTCCATTTTATTTTTAATCTTGTTAATTCTTACCCATCATCATTTATCATGATTGGCTTACTCTAAAAAAGGGCTTTAATCAGTGTTAAATCAGTGGACAGGCCGATTCAACGGCAGCCGTGTCTCTCTGGGTTTGAGACCAACCTCCCAAAGAACCATTAGTCTTAAAGAATCATAATAAAACTACGAAAAGCGGATTGAATCGGTCTATACGGTGGAGGCAAGAAAGCAGATCGGTTTTTAAGAATCGGCCAGTCAACAATTTGAACTCCTTTTATTTATTTTCACCTTTTCTTTTACTTTCCCCAATTCTTTCATCTTCATCTTTCTCTCCTTTCCTTTATCGATTCCGATTCTTTCGGCTCCATCTTTCTATGTTCTTTCTGTATTGCGATGACGGTAGCATATGGAACGGGCATCGTTCGATATGGTCGGGACCTTTTAGAGTGGGTCGAGACCTTCCCGTTCCACTATCGGGTTTCAGCGGCCCCCTACGATTCCATAGATTCGCGGCGTGCGAAAGGGGATTCCATATCGGTTATTTTTGGCTTTTCCACGCCGGTTTTCATTGATGTTGAAAAAAACAAATATTGTTATTGTTATTTTCACATCGGTTTTAAAACCGATGTTTAAAGAATATATTTTAAAAGCGATTTTCTAAATAACCCGATGTGGAAAGTTCGTTTTGTCCGTAGGTTATCCCGTAACCTATGTGGAAATATCACCGATGTGTAAGTGAACACATCGGTTTTAACCAAAACCGATGTGGAAATTTCACTTCCACATCGGTTTTTGTCAACCCATGTGAAAAGTGAACTTTCCACATCGATTTTGAGTAACCGATGTTAGCAAGTCTCATTTTTTAAAACTCTTTTACATTTCTATCATTCCTTTCCCTTGTTTGATAATCTAGATCAATATAAATTATAACATATTCTAAATATTCTCAACACAATCACTTTTGTACAACAAAACACACTAAATTAATATATCTGAATTTGTCACGAACAATACATATGTACGTTCAATTACATTCCAGACAACAAAGATAATTAGAAACCAAAAGCTACATGATATATTATAGATTTCATATCAAAATATATATGATCGATCAAAAGTACTATAGCTAGTACATGATAAGTTTTAAACTAACTACATACAAACTATGGTTGGTACACTTGAAGAAAAGTTGCCCAACGCCTCTATGTTATTGATGTGAATGAGATAATGGAGGTTGGATTGTTGAATATCCGCAAGTTTAATTGGACAAAAGATTATATCTTTTGGGTAATAAACTAACATAAAACATATAAGAAGCTATATTGTTACTTCTAATTGTTACCAATTAACATTTACCTCGTGCCATCTTTGGTTGATCTGGAGGAGATAATTTAGAACATCCCAAATCCTCGTAGTATCCATTCCCGATCCCGTTGTGTACTGAATTTCACGTACAAATATAACCCAATTAAATTTTTAAATGAAATCAATAATTATACCCCTGTGTTTGAGGCGTTTGAGACAAATAAATATCCTCACGATTAGGAATAATCCGTCAATAGCCCGACGCCTTTCACCCACACCCCAACTATGGTTTTTGCATTAATAGAACTATCATGACAAAATATAAACATTAATTTAAGTATCTAGTAGATTTCGAGATAATTAAAACAACAGCTGCATTGCGATTATAAAAGTATTTAATGTACGTTTATGATCATCATGAAGTTCATTAAGCTGGCTTATTTCCAATTGGGCGAAGAAGACCGCAACATTCATCCTAGGGTATAAGATCAGCAGTTGCCAATGCTTCTTTGTATTTGGAACAATTAGTGACTAAGTCATATATAGTTATAATTAAATAAACTGGTACTTATTGAGATAAGGCGCAAGGTAGAATTGATGATC